>JASSUY010056216.1:0-37442 GCA_032466535.1 Forpus xanthops
GCCCCTGAGGCGGGGCCGGGCCGGCGGACGGGGCTGGAGGTCGGCGGCGGCAGCGGGACCCCCGTGGAGGAGGAACCCCGAAGAGCGCGGGTCGGGGCCGCCGGGGCAGGGACTGTTCTCGCTGATGGGACTGCGGTGTCTTCTTTCTCCCCGTTTCTTCTCAAAAGGGAATTCTGTGGCTTCGGTTTTTCCCCTCACCAGGGCTAGCGTCTCCCGTGGAACCTGCATCGAATTCCTGCGCTATTTGTGCTAGTCTGTTACCCAGGAAGGGATCTCGGTGTCCGGAGCTCCTCACTGGTGACAGCATCAGCTGGGAACAATAGGAATGTTGAGGCTGTAATCCATTGTTTCAGTACCCCCCGTTTCGTTTAACAACGAGCGTAAACTTATTTAAAACCATGTGGAAGGTAAATTGACTTGTTTACTATATTAAAATATTTTCCCAAGATGAAAGTCTCTCTAAGGCAGTATGTTTGCAGTGCCGGGAGGAGGATCTGGGAGGAATGTTGAACTGGAAGGGCCCTCCGGGTACCAGCAATGGTTTGATCACTTGTAACGGCTCTGATGGTGATGATTAATGTGTGTTGGTCTCCTTAGGTGATGCTGGAGAAACCTCTGTGCGTGCTGAGCTGCAGATGGTGGTAACTAAGCACTAAGGAGGTTTGAGCTTCGGTGACAAGCAGGTGAAGTGCTGATGGTGCGTGGTGTTTGTGGCTCCTTGCCCTGTGCTCCTGCCTGTGAGGGATGGCATTGCTCATAGACCATCACAGTACCTCTTGGGGCTGGTGCTTCAGTGGTACATCCGTGCCGGCTGTGATGTGACCCGGGGAGGCTCTGCTCCCATCTCTGTGCTCTTGTCCCCTGGAGCCATCAGAGGTGTTCTGTGCAGCAGAAACCTGGCCTTCAGTGCCTGTGGGCTGCAGGCTGTGAGCTAGGAGCCATGAGCCTTGTGTCCTTCCAAGCAGCTGCTTGTCAGGTCGATGCTTTCGGTTGAACGCCTGAACCGGGAGGCTGCTGGGCTGTTCTGTGGCTGGTGGGATGACCCTGGGAGTTCAGATTCCCCTGCTGAGGGATACAGTGTGCTCTAACACAGTGTACGTACTTCAGTGGTGCGTCTCATGAATGCAGGGTAGCGTACGGCCTTGCCTTGTTTAAAGTTGGGGGCAAATAGGTGTTCCATACCTAAATCCGCTGCTTTGGACTGGTGATGGGGTATGAAGCTTGTGTTGTCAGCTGAGCATTTCCCTCCTGTTAAAGGTACAGACCAGGAGCAGGCTCCCAGAAAGGAGTTAGGTGAAAGGAGGACGTGGTTTGGATGTGCTCTGCCACACTCACTTCCAGTTTTCTGGAGAGCACACAGGAGCCTGCTTGTTCTTAATGCACTGCAGATGGGGTCTGTTGTGTAGCAGTGGGTGATTTTGTGCTCTTGGTGATGTGCCTGCAGCTCATGGTGCTGACGTGTACCTGCAGCAGGTTTTCTTGGTGCCCTCAGTGTACATCTCTGCTTGTAGGGGGAGAATCCTGAGGGAGGAACGAGCAAAAGAGAGAACAGGTTCACTCTTTGGTACCAGCTGAGTTTAGGCTGTGCTTGGCTCTGGTACTAAATGCAGAACCAGTTGGGCAGTGTCTCTGGGAGGGAGTTCAACTCCTAAAAGCTTAGAGGAGAAATAGAAGCTGGCCTGCAGCTCAGACCTGGTGAGTGCATGGGGGCTTGGGTAGCACATCCCATGTATGCTGTCCGTGGGGGCTTGGGTAGCACATCCCATGTATGCTGTCCGTGGGGGCTTGGGTAGCACATCCCATGTATGCTGTCCGTGGGGGCTTGGGTAGCACATCCCATGTATGCTGTCCACGGGGGCTTGGGTAGCACATCCCATGTACGCTGTCCACAGGGGCTTGGGTAGCACATCCCATGTATGCTGTCCACGGGGGCTTGGGTAGCACATCCCATGTATGCTGTCCACGGGGGCTTGGGTAGCACATCCCATGTATGCTGGTGTGCCCAGACTCCTGGCATTTGTCACTGTAAATACAATTGCTCTCAGAAGACTAATAGAGCATGGTTGCGTGGAGCAGATTGGAGAGGAAGTGAATTGAATTAAATGGGCTGCGTGGCCCTCTTCCAAGCTCTCATGTAACTGCGGAGAGACGGCTTGTGTTTGGGAGCAGGAACAACCCCAGGCTCCTCACCCGAGCTGTGGGTTTGGTGGCAGAGGCTCCTTGGGACAGTGACAGTGTTGTCCAAGGGAACAGACCCACGGCTGATGGTCGCCTCCCTTTCTGCTGCTAAAAATAGCTGATGAGCCCATCAGAAGATGGCTGTGGCTTTGTTCCTGCAGGAGCGCGCAGGCTTGAGGAGTTCCCAGGCTCTGCTTCTGCATCCTCTCCTCTGCTTGAGATTGAAATGAGATGCTTCTGTTGCTGTCTCTGTCACAGCTGGCTTTGGGGTACCCTGCTTCTGCACTGCTGTGGTACCAAGTGTGTGACTTCAGCTTGTAAAGATGAAGGGCCGTGGGCTGCTGGGCCTCACTGGGATGAGAGCCCTTGTGCACCGTGATTCTTCAGCTAAAATCCCTTGTACCCCCTTGGCTAGCCTGCAATCCCAGTCCTCCAGAGGAAGATGCTCCCTCTTACATCCTGCTGCCTGCCTGCAATGAGCCGGTCCCTGCGCTTGTTACTGTCTTTGTGCAGACCACAAGAAATCAGTGACCAAGTGCACTCTGCTAATGAAACCAGCTCATCTGAACTGCTTGAGGTGTAAGTGGCTTTGAAATACAGGGGTTCCTTGGGAGGTAGGCTGGCTGCACAGGTAACAGCTGGACTGGCAGCTCGGGCTGTCACTGATGCTGTCACCTGCATCTGAACATCATCTTTTAGTGCTCTGAAATGGTGCAGTCCCCAAGCTCCTGAGGTTGGAGAGGCAGACTGCTCCTGTGTTACTTCAGCTCCAATTCAGCCTTCCCCTTCACTGCTCCTCAGGAAAATATCTAGTTCACTTAGTGTCATTGTATCAGGAAAGATATTGTGTTGCTTCCTCGGTAGAAATCACTGTAACCACATGATTCCTAATGTTCCATCATGGAATAGTTTGGGTTGGAAAGGACTTGAAGATCATCATGTTCCAGCCCCGCTGCCATGGGCAGGGAAAGCTCCTTCCTTGGAGTTGGTGTGGGGGGGTTGTGAGTGCAGTATCTTAAGCCCTTGCCTTTGAGACTGAAACATTCCAGCTGTGGGATGCTCCCATAAAAGCAGGATCATTGTAGGAACAGAGCTGCAATAGCGGCATAGTGCTTCTGTCTTTTTATAGCAGTGCTTTATTGATAACACATGCTCCTAATTCTGTAATGCCAAGTTCTCCTCCAGGCTGTGAGGCTCTGTAGCAGCCAGGGCCTGCACTCCAGAAGTCCATGTACATTAGCTCTGAGTTTTCCACTCCTAACTACTCCCAGTACTCACTGATGAGGGTGAAAAGAAGACCAGGCAATGTTCTGCATCTCCCTTCTGACTGAGAAGAGCCTTGGGGAGGAATGCCAGTTCTTCCTTGTGAGAAGCTTTGTGCTGGTCCTGCTTTGCCCTGCTCTCATGACAAGGGTGACCCTCCAGCACTGATCAGAGAATCCCAGCCTGGTTTGTGTTGGAAGGGACCTTAAAGCTCCTCCAGCTCCAACCCCTGCCATTGCAGGGACACCTTCCATAGAGCAGCTTGCTCCAAGCCCTGTGTCCAATGTGGCCTTGAGCACTGCAGGGATGGGGCAGCCACAGCTTCTCTGGGTACCCTGTGCCAGCGCCTCAGCACCCTCCCAGCAAAGAGCTTCTGCCTCATAGATCCTTACAAGAGATTTGAGCTGCAGGCTCTGTCCACAGGAAGCGTTCCCTAAAAGGAACAATGTGAGGACTTCCTGATGTCCAGTCAAAGGTGTACCTGGATCACTGAATGGTTTTGAAACCTTGGTTCTTCCATGCAGGTGCCTCTGGGCTTGCACCTATTTACTGACACAACACTTGCCCTCTGCACACCTTGGTCTTGTTGCACTGAGCTCGGTGAGTGCGTGTGGTGTATGTCACGTGAAGAGGGACCTGAAGGAAGGGAAATAGCTGGAAAAGTTACTGGAGCATGTAATGCACTCCAGCAGCTGCCTCCTGCTCCCAGCTTCTAAAAGGTACCTTTTCCCCACGCACGTTCTCTCATGGGTTCCACTGATGTTGTGCATATCCTCTTCATCCCGGAATCCTGGGGCTGCTTCTGACAAGGAATACAGTGTTATTTTTACTCCTGGCTTAATGGATGAGTGTGGCTTTGAAGCAGCCTCTTGGTGTAGTGGTGCAACCATCAGTGGCTGCCTATGGGCATCAGGGCTCTCTCCAGAGGAGTTAGAGCTCATTGCAGTGGGCTGCTCTGGGAAGGGTCATGCCCATTGGTGTGTGGGTGATGCCTGGTTCAGTCCTGCAGGTACCCAGTGTGTGCGGAGGGGACTGGGGTGAGAACCAGCCAAAGCTGAGCTGGAGCATCAAGGCTGTGAGCTGGGAAGAGCTCGGATGTGGGCTGCTCTGCTGTCGCTGCACTAAGCTGGTGTGATCGGGGAATGAATGGTGGTGGCATTCCCAGTGCATGAGCTTCGCATAGGGGCTGTGCAGGGAAGGCAGCAGGCAACAACTGGAACTTCCCAGCAGACCCGTGCTCTGCTCCTGTGCCCTAACTGACTTAGGAAGCTTTCACATAGCATACAAAGCACCAACTGCTGTATTATATGCTTTAAATACAAACATCTCTGACTGAACGCCAGTCTAGATTCAGGCTCCTGCGCTGTTAGCAACCACCCGAGCTGGAGGGGAACTGGTGTGGAAAGCAGGGGATGCCTCTGGTGTTTCTACTTCCAGAGTCTGTATAGGCCTCACTTGTTAAGTCCTGTGGTGTGCTGCTGGAGCTGGGAGATCGATGAGACAGGGCTGGAGAGCTGGAACTGCTCACAAGACCTTGTGGTGTTGCCTCCTGCAGTGATGGTCTTGGTACAGCTTTGGAAACTGAAGTGTCTCTGGCTTTATCCAATGTATCCTTTGTCCTTGGCTTGAAGGGTTTCAAATTGCTCTCTTCATACAACCCTTGCTGCACTGCTGTTGAAACCTGTTTGGATAGGAGCATCAGCTGCAGAGCAGCTGTGCTGACCCTGATGCGAGGTTGTGGCAACCAGAGGGGTGTCCAGCAGCAAGTGGTCATCTGCTGTAAAGAACAAGGTGTTCTGTGTGAGGTGCTGCTGCTTTCCCGTTGTCTGGAAGAGCGGGAGTAACTTCCACAGCATCCCTGCGCTCCCACTGCCGCTGGGAGGAATCAGGTGCCTCTGCAGGCAGATGACTGTGCACTCTGCAAGCTGCCATCCTCACATCTACCTGCAAGGAGAGCGCTGTGGCAGGGAGAAGTGCAGGTTCTGAGCTCCCGGGCTGGCTTAGGCCCTTTCCTAAGGGGGAGCAGGCTGAATTGGAGCCACTGCTCTAAAAAGCATTACTGATTCAACGCAGAGAACTCGGTGTGTGGGACTGAGAAGCATGAAGAAACTGGAGCTTTCCCTCGTTACGGCTTTTATTTCATATCAATAATCCCTCTACATCAGCTTTTCAACCTTTCTGTTGTGCCGTAAGGAAGGAACAGCCGCAGTGCTCTGAACAGGCACCAGCCAAAGTGCATTGAGCAAAGGAGGAATGAGCAGCAAAAACCCACTCGGAACAGGCACTACCTGTGCAGTCCCAGCTTGGAGCTTGGCACACACTCCCTAGGCATCATTATATGCAAAGTTACTTGGATTTGCAGGAGAATAAAGGGGGAGAAGTGATGGTTTTCCTTTCAGAAAGGAGCCTGGGGCAGTGAACAGCAGCAGAGCTGGACCAGGGCAGTGTCAGTGTCTACCTGATTGCGTATGCAACTGTTGCCAAGGGGCAACAAGCTCTTCATCTGAGACTGTGTTTCGTATGGACCACGAGGCAAACCAGTTCTGGTGTGTGCTGGCAATGACTCACTCTGTCTGCACCAGGTTGAGGTTGGGGCCTGATGGAGAAATGAATCATACAAGATATAAGGAATTGAAGCAGGTTTTTAGCCAATCAGATAAGGAGAAGCAGCCTTTACCAGTGATGGAGCATCTCCAGGGCCTGGCGCAGGTCTGCAATCTGTCTTCTATCTGTTCTTCAATCTGTCCAGATAAACCCAGTCCGGATGGAGATGTTTCTCCTGGTAGCACACTCTGTTTCTTGATGATACCTGGTCTGAAGGCAGTAACCTCCCCGAATTTGGCACGTACAGGCAATTCCCAGGTGTGTGCTTTCTGAGCTAGGTGCTGTGGATGTCAGGTATGTGGAAAGCCACAATGCTTATCTGTGCAAACATTAGTTTATTAAACCAGCTTACAATGTTCCAGTCCACACGTGCCAGCCTTACCCCGAGCTTAGCAGATGCATCCTGCAGTGAACCCCAGTGAATCTCTACATGTGTTTGCTCCTGCATCAAGCTTTAGAGCAGCATTTCCAAGTGAGGGTTAAGATCCTGTTGTCATGTATTACAGTGTTATTCCCTGTGCCTGGCTTCTGCCTTCTCCTTAACCAGTAAGCGTGTTTCAGGTAGGACCCAGTGTGCTGGGAATCTCTTAGCTTGGAAATCCAAGCAGCTGGGATTCTTGCACATTTGTTTGTTAATTCTCATCCAGATCCTTCATTTGAAGGGTATCTTTTAAGGCCAGGTCAAAACTGATGCCCTCTTAATTCAAGCCCAAGGCTAGGAAAGGCACAACCAGGAAGGTGAAAGCATTTGATCATAAGCCTCGGACCTTCAGCTCCAGCTTGGCCTGGGCCCTGCTGCCATCTCCTTTGTGCAGGGTGGAGAAGGAAGATGACTGTGTTTGTGCTGTCCTCCTCCCAGCTCTGCCTGGCACAAAGAGCTGCAGGTACCTCCAGCCACTGCAGCCTGCCTGGTGTTAGGAAGCAGGCACAGGGGTTTGCTGAGCTGCCTATGAGCCTGCTCCATCTAGCAGCAGCTTCCCTTAGCAAAACGAGTCTGCTGATGTGCTGCTTCAGCCTCGCTGCCTGTGCCCTGCTGCATCTAAGAGGAGGAGGAAAGTGAGCAGTTAAAGGCTGATGCTGTGGTTGATGTGTGCTTGTCAAAAGCACCCCACACTCAAAAACGCTCCATCCCCTTTGTGCCCTCCGGCTCACACATCTCTGCCAACACTTCAACCACATACAAGCCTCTAGTACAGGAGCTGCTCTGAACACTACCGTATCACCCACCTACTAACTACAACGTAACGCCCTTCACCCTGTCTCCTAAGGCTCTGCTTTGTCAGTCACCCACTCCCTGCCTGGCTGTCCTGGTACCTGCAGTGCCCTGCCAGCCTCGGGGGAGAAAGGGGTGGTGTGCCCAGAAACCTAAATCTTAGCTCTAAACACAATCAGTTATTAAATAAGATAAAGTGCATCCAGTAGACATGTCATTAGCTTGCCATACAGCTGCAAGAGAGGCAAAAGAAATACAAAAGGTAAGTGATGGTGTTTGTCACTTGGGAGTGTGTGTGTCCTTTCCTGCCCTCTGTCATATGGATGGGAAAGGATGATGCCACACGTGGGAGCAGGGAGCGGCGATGGGGACCCGGTGTGTTGTGAATGGGTGCTGAGGGGCACAGGGCAGGTGCTGACAGCTGATTTCATAGACGGTAAAAGAGGGAGGACAAAGTTGTGCTCCTCTTCTCATCCACCACCTTCAGCACGTTCTCCTGTGAAACAAGAGCAGAGACAGCAGCAGGATGATGAGTCTTTAGGGAACTGCTGAGCAGTAAATGAAAGATGTCTGAGTTTCAGCCTGCCCTTCCTGCACTGCTGGGACTGCTCCAGGGGCACCATAGCCACATACCCACCTGACAAATCCAGTGGGAGCAACAACGGCTATGTGAGTCACTCCCGGTCCTCCTCTGGGGTGCACTGGAATACTTTACCCTCCTTTTGTCCCCACACAATCCTTACGTGCTTTCCTGTGTGCCTGAACAGTCCCTGGAGCAAGAAGAGAAGGGGCTGATTTGGGGCAAGGCTCTGTAGTCCTCTCCTGTTCCTGGGCTGCAGCACTTCTGTTCTCCAAGGGCAAATGGGTGTATCAGCTTTTGTGTGGTGAGCAAAGCAACCCATGAGCAGAGCTGCCCTGTACCTGCATGCAGAGCCAGCAGTGTTATTTTACCTGAGGAAAGCAGACCTGGTTTCCCCTCTCGTTGCCATGTGCCTGCCTGCTGCTCAGAACTGCTGAGCTGGCATTTTCCTGCATCCACCTTGAAATCCACAGATCTGCCTTTGCTGATGCACATTTCTGCACCCAAAGCTCCCAAGAAAGGACAGAGGGAGGATGTAAAGTGGAAAACTGATGAAATACCACACAGGCGAGGTGATAGCATGCTTGGCTCTAGAGGAACCATCTCAGGACACAGCCACAGTTATCCAATGGGGAACTGCACTAAAATCATACCCGGGGTACTGAAGATCCCAAGGCTGTTCCCGGAGATGTTTTTCATGGTCCTTACATGTGCAATGGATGGGGCCGGCTGCATCCTGCTGCCAAGGGGTGCTCAGTGCAGCACACTGCTGCGATTTAATGCTCCTGGAAGCACCAGCACTTCAGAGCTGCACTTGGGTACAAACAGTGTGATGTCCTCTGTTTTACAGGTCTGACCTGACTCCAGAGCTAGCTCTATGGGTGTTGCTAATGCTTTCAAGGGGCTGTTTGGTAGCCCTGTGCTCTCAGTGCTGGCACCCAGCTCTCTGTCCTGCTTTGCACTGTCATCCTTTCACTGCAGACCTCTCTGCGTGATGCCAAGACACTGGTGGGCTTTAAAGTCATCATTTTAAACTTCCTCCTAAGCGCTCATTTCGGTCTCCCCTCGGGCAGTTAAAGCCATTCCCCTGTCCTGTCCCTCCATCCCTTGGCCAAAGCCCCTCTCCAGGTTCCCTGGAACCCCTTTAGGCACTGGAGATGCTCTGAGGTCTCCCCTTCAGGAGCCTTCTCTTCTCCAGGCTGGCTCAGCCCAGCTGTCTTCAATACATTCTCTCTTCAACACATTGGTTCTTGCTCCATCACTCTCTGTCTTCATTTGCTAGGCTAAACGTCCATTCCCTGAACATTCCTGGAGTCCTTCCCCGGGTTCCTTCAGTCCAAGCACATTTCCTTTGATCCATTCTCACATAATCCCTCTCTTTCCCAATGTTAACAGTATTTTGCCATGTCGTGCCACAGCAAAGGCTTTCCATCACTCCAGAGGTATGAAGATAACTGTGTCAAGTGCTATATTAAGCCACTCTGTAATTCTGCCTGAGAACTAAACTCCCTGTTTTGGTGGTACGAAGATAAGCTCTGGGGATCTGAGATGCCCATAACACAATGGTGGGCTCCACTTGTGGGTTGCAGGAAGGACCAGGGAGGCCGATGCTGTTCAAGTCAAACCCTTGAGACCTCACTTTGCCAATCTGAGGCCGACTTCCAGGGTGTTAACAGCAGATCACAGGTTCACCGAATCAACCAGGTTGGAAAAGACCTTTAAGATCCTCCAGTCCAACTGTTCCCTACCCCAACCCATGGTGCTGAGGGCCTCATCTACCCGGCGTGTGAACACCAATGGGATTTTGCCTTGAGGAAACAGGTATGTATGTTCTTTGGTTGCTCCATAACTGCCCTGAGGAGTGTTGGTTTCCGCTTGTGCCGTTCCCCGTACCAACCTTCCGCACCAGTCTGCATCAGAAGCTGACCCCTTTCGAGCTCCTCTGTCCTGCAGCACACAGGCCCTGCCTGCCCCACTCCTGTTGACGTCAGCGGGAGCTGAGGGTCAGATCCCTGGAGCTGCTCTGGAAGTCTGCCCCAGCTGCAGCTGAAGATGTGAAGATGGATGCGGTGCTTTGTGTGGAGCGTTCCCTCTGCTGGGCCTTGCTGGATGCTCTCCAGGGATTCCAGGCCTGCACTTTGGGTAAATATTTATCCCTTGGTATTTGAAGCAAAGGATGAAAGCCCCACCACACTCTGCTCAGCATCTCCAAGGGCTCAGAAGGTGCTGGAGGCTTTTAGTGCCATACAGAGTGGCAGTGGAAGCTGTGACACCCACACGGTGGCTGCTTGCTGCAAGGCAAATGCATGAGCAGCATATGCGGTGGGGAGGGAAATCTGGGGGTTAATGTGTGTGGGCCATGGGCCCCACAAATCCCAGGAGCAGGGAAGGTGGAGATGAGTCCCTGACGTTTACTGCTGCTGCAGATACCTTTGGGACATAGAAGATCCATGGCATAGGGTGAAACAACCTGGCCCAGGGCTTCCTACTGGATGGAATTCCATAATACAAGCTTGTTAATGGGATGACATTGTCACATCCCTGGAGGGGTTGGTGGCTTGTGTTTCGCAAACCCATCTCTTTCGACACTCGTGCTCCAAACCTTGCAGCATCTCAAAGCAGAATCGCCGCTATTTAAAAGCAGAACGTGAGCATTTTCTGGTTGGAAACGGCTGAAGAAGGGCTCCAGTTTGGGTTTATGAAGTGCTGAAGCTGTCAAACCTCAGCTTTTCAGAGAGGAAACCCCCAGGCTCACTGGTAGGGAGTTACTGCCCAGCCCTGGTAACCCCTGTGGGTGCATCGCTGCCGGCGCATCTCCTCAAGGCTGGCCATCTCTCATGCAGGGCTCAGTTACATCAATCACCTCCCTGTTTTGCCACTAACTCTCCTCCAAGCCAATGCTCACCCAGAGTCTATAATTTGGGTTCTTGGTACAAACTTTGCTCATGTTTTCTCCCAGGCACTTCATGTCTTGTCCCTGGTGTCATGTCCACAGGGTACATGGACACAACACAGGGAAGGTTTGCAGCTGCTGACTTGGGTTTAGAGGACAGAGCTGCTCGGTACCTCCTGTAGGTTCCATAACCACCCACTGACCTTGCCACTGAAGACTTCATCTGCAGGGAACTTGGGTTACCATCATTAATACACCATGGGATGAAAACCACCCCTCCTGCTGTAATGGGATCATGCAGTTGTGTTGGCCTGAGCTCAGCTGGGCACAGTCAGGCATCAACATCTGCAGTTCATGTAAGCATCGACTGTTACAAAGCAGATGTGAGGCACTGGTGCCCAGCCTCTTGGCTGCATTAGGGGCCATTCACTCAGGACTGCCTGTTTCTTAAAGACCATACCAAATGGTGAGTGGAAGCAAAGAATTATGGTGCTTTGGGCACCTGAAATTCATGGTATGAGGCACAAAAGGAAGAAATCAACTTCTAATTTTGCATTATAACAATAAAAGTAAAGCTCTTTGTTTAATGCTTGATCTCACTGCACTTCCGGCTTCCTGAATGATGCTCTTTCCCTGCTTCTCGCTAATCCCAGCTCTGCCCGCTGCTGCTGCTGCACTTGTCACTAGAGCCTGCCCGAGGGGAGGGTGAGATGAGCTCTTGGACAGAAGTTCTTCCCTGGGAGGTGCTGAGCGATGGCACAGGGTGCCCAGAGAAGCTGTGGCTGCCCCATTAGTGGCAGTGCTCAAGGCCAGGTTGGACACAGGGCTTGGAGCAAGCTGCTCTATGAAAGGGGTCCCTGCCTGGGGCAGGGGTTGGAGCTGGAGGAGCTTTAAGGTCCCTTCAACCCAAACCACTCTATGATTAATCTGCAACACGTGGCAGTGTTCAGGGAGGGACTTCAGTTGATGCAGAGATGTTTCCCTTGGGGATGCCCACACTTCCTAAGTCCCTCTGTGGGCCACGTGCAGTGGCTTTGCTGAACTGACGTTTCTTCCAGGGCAATCCTGTCCCTATGGCTGTGGACATCAGGCTCAATAAGCCAAGAAGTATCCTAGAAAGGATACAAGCACCCCTCAAATGGGGACAATCCTCCAGGATCCACTTCCAAAGCACTGCTGTGAGATAACACGTTAGGGAGAATCACATGAAAATCAAGCAGAGCTCTGCAGCTTCTTATGCGCTCTGTGGTCTAAACCTAATCTGTCTGTAGAGCACTAGGAAACAGGAGGCAAGGGAGGAGGGAAGCGGCTGGGAGCAGCCGTGGTTATTTCTGCCTGCCATCTGTGTCACTGTGCAGCCTCTCGTGTTGATTTGAGGACTTCAAAGCCACAGCAGGAATTGGACACGAGACCTCTTCACTCCAAACCCTCTGAGAGCTTCCCCGACTTGAGCCAAAGGAGCTTTTGCTGTGCTGGTTGCTGTTGTGGCTGGTGCTGTGGTGGTGCTCCCAGGAGCCCTGCTGTCAGCCAGGCAGATGAGCTGGGCTAGGCTGGTGCGAGACAGATCCAGGCCTTGCCTTATGCTTTGGTGTGCCAAGGGATGGTTCTGACAAATGGGACCCAGGGAGCAGACAAAGGCAGTTTAAGGGGAGATCTCCCTCTTCCTCTTGGCTCTTGTCCCCACTACAGCTAAATCGTGGCAGCACTCACTGTCTGTAAATGGTCTTGTTTGGGAAAGCCAGCACTGACAGTGGCCTGTCACTGGTGCGAAGGGAGAGGTCGCATTGCTTTGTGGTGGCTTCAGCAGATAGGAGGTGACAATGACGCCCTACAACAGCAATAAAGACTACCAGCCAAGCAGCACTCATGCTCTAAATGCTCTTGCAGTTGATGGAATGAAAAACAACCCTAACAGAGCACCAAGAGAAACCCACTGCTGAGATTGGAACACAGACACTGCTACACTGGCTCGTCCTGGTACTGAGGAAACCAGAGGCTTTGGGGGGAACCATCACAGAGCAGGATGCTCAGAGAGGAAAAGTCATTATATCTGTGCATTGAGTTCGTGATTGTTCTGAGGACTCAAAGGAATGAAAATGCATTCTCTTGGTGTAGGATTTGCCCATTCCTGGGAACCCAACACAGGTCAGCACTGGCACTTTGCTTAAAGGCTCACTCTGCTATTTGTATCCATAAAGGGCTCCCCTGAAATCAGAAGCATCTCCTGAATTACAGGAAAAGTAAAAAGGAAAGTATCTGCTTTAATTCATCTGCATCCAAAGGTGATGGCTGATTCTGATTGCATAGTTTAGACACCCTTGGGAACTCGTCTTAAACTGGAAAGAGGGGAAAGTGAGGCAGGAACACACTCTGGTGTGTGGATATGGGCAAGGGAGAAAGAGCATTGCAGCTAGGAAGGAGAGAGGTGGGAAGGTGGGATGAAAAGGTAGAGGGTGACTGAAACACCAGGTAAGCCCTCATTTCCCCCTGGCATCACTGCACTTGGTGTTCCCAAGCAAGTATGTTCAGAGAGCAATACCAGCTCAAGTTGCAGGTTAAGCAGTCCCATAGATGCTTGGCTAAGTGCAAACACCAGGTTAAGGTACCTTGTCTTCTCCAAGACATAAGGCTGTGTCTATAATTAAGGCTTCCCTAATGAAATCCATGAGGAACGATGGAGTAAAGGGCCATGCTGAAGCAGGCTCTCTTCCCAAACCATGGCACTCTCCATTGCTGAGGTGGACATAAATTACTCTAAATCATTGTTCTCTCTTAGTTGGTGTCTGATTCAAGTTATCCTCAGGGAGCAAAGCAGTCATTAATTCCTTCCTCCTGTACTTAGGGGGATTTGGGGTAGATCAGAGGCACGGCCTGGGCAGTAAATTCCCACTATGTGCATGTAAGTGTCTCCTAAATGCTGTTGGAATTAACTGCCCTCACACACAGAAACCAGCTCCTGATGGTTAGTTCTCGGTGGTTTGCCTTTTCTCCAGGGCTCTAACACTTGCTCTTCTCCATGCCTTTTGTATGGGACTGGATTAGAGCAAAAGTCCTTTGTCAGCAGCTTAACCACTCCATCCTTAAGCTCATTTGTACCCTGCGGATGGAACCTGAGCCGTAGGCAGTGACAGGCTGCTGGGTTGGGGCCTGAAGGAAAGCCTGATGGAGTCAGTGATCTGCCTGCCCAGCTCTGAGCAGCCTATTGCCTGAAGTGCCTACTTATGGACTAGAGCTGCTGCTGCTCTACTTAAAGGGTAAAGCCAGGAATATCCTGAGAGCAAGCTGGCCTGTGTGCTGGAGATGCTCACCTCTCTCCTTTGAAGAGGCATGCAGCCCAGATCTTAAGCTAAGTGCCTCCGTGCTCAGGTTGAGTTAGGTGGAGTGAATTGCCACCATTACTGCCGAAACTGGTGGCAGGATGGCAGCCTGATGCTGTGGATATGACATCCTGCTCTGAGGGTAACACTGCCTGGAAAACCCCATCTTGCAAAGAGCCCCTGCACTCCCTCCTTACAGTTCCTCATTTCTACCTGACTTCTCTGCCTGTTTTGTTTTCTCCTGGCTTTGCTTGTGTAAAACCTGGAGCATCACTACACAACTGGATCTCTCCTTCCTCCTGTCTATTTAGTTCACTGGCCTTTCCAACAGGCGCCATCTCACCCTTTGCATCTAGACACTGCCTTGCAGTTACCATATGTATAACTCAGAGAGTAGCATTCACACATCTTATACTGGGAAGAGAATCCCACATGCAGCTGACCTTCAAACTACTGACCGTGAGGTGGGCCTCTAAAGCTTTGCAAGTGTTCTGTAAGGGACCACACTGACCTCAAGCTGCTATAGCTGTGATCAGCCCAGAGACAAATTCATCCCCGCATCCTTTCTGAAGTTATCCCTTTCCAGGAACAGATTCAGTTTGTGCCCCAACTAACACACATCACCAACCAGACTCAGCAATCCAGTTTTCTGTCCACATTTTCCTGTCTGACTTTCCCTTGTTTTCCTCTCCACTGCAGGGCAAGGCTTTGGGATGCACAGATTTAGACTGCCTGAGGGATCCGTATCACTGCTGTTAATCTGCTATCATATATTACTGAATGTTTCTGGATGGTTACCTGGTGTGATGCTGTTCTGGCCACAGCAAATGAAGTTGTGGCCCTGTACTGTGGCTGAGTGCATTCATGGGATTACAAACACTGCATGGGAGCAGGGTCAGGAACTCACCTTCTGCCTCAGGCAAGCCAGTGCAGTCTCTGCTAGTTGAGAGTGTCCCCACTGTCCTCGCAGTCCTCAGGCTGGTCCCCTTCCCTGGGCTGTGATTTTCCTGTGTCCTGCTCAGGGTCAACAGTCTTGTCAGAGTTGGCTTTCCCTGGGAGCAAAGGCTCTTTGTGTTCAGTGCCTTCAGCATCTTCACCTCCTTTCAGTGCGACTGCCTGCTCCTGCAGGGCAGTGTTTGGGGTCACTTCCTCCCCTCTTCCTCTCACCACTTGTCTTTGACCTGCATCCAATCTGTCTCCTGCTGTGTCCACCTTTCCCCCGTGGCTGTTTGAGGATCCCTCAGTGGACTCCTGTTCTGAAGCTGTACTTTTCTCTAAGGCAGCTCCATCTACTGCCACAGGCAATGACAAGGTCTCCTCACTGCTGTGCCTGGCAGCCTGCACGGTGCTTGGAAGGCTGCTCTGTGAAGCAGTGCTCTCCTGGGGGATGTCAGCAGGGTCAGGCTTCCCACTGGCATCTTCCCCAGTGCTTTCATTCCTTGGCTTGGGCCCTGGCTCCGGGTCTCCTGTGCTGGCAACAGACACCTCCACGCTGGAGCCCTTCGCTCCTCTCCGCTCCTCCTTCCGACCATTGTGGGCAGAATGAACCTTTCCACCTTTGAGCCTTTGTGATGAGGCCCCGTGATCTTGGGGGTTTGGCTCTTTGACATTTTCCTCCAGCTCAGCTGCGCCCTCTTCCACTCCCTCCTCACATCTGCTCTTCCGCTTCTCCACACCAAGGCTCTTCTGAGGAAAGAAAGAGATATTTAGTTCACCTTAGTCAAACACCACGATATGGTATTCCTTGTCTATGATAGTTCTCAGAACGTGAGGAAATGCTTGCAGAGGCCATTAAAGGACATGAAAGGATGTAGGTGGAGAAGTGTTCAGGTACCAGAATAAGTGGGGTTTGTTGAGCTGACAGAGGGTCAATGCAAGAAGTGAAGTTGCTCTCACATCCACTGGTGAGCGCTTACAAGGGCACATTTATCCCATCACAGAGGTCTTCCAGCTCTGCCCTGGTTGACAGCCTCCAAATGTCCTGACAGGGCATGTTCTGAGAGCACTCAGCAGCCAGCCTTGATCTCATGAGCTCACCTGGCTGTCAAGGTCATCCTTCACAAACAACGTGTCCTCTCCTTCTTTTGCATCCCATCTGTCAAGGAAATAAATGAATTGAAGACTTCAGAATTTAGGCCTTCAAGTTTGAGACTCACAGAAGAGTTTGTGTTGGAAGGGACCTTAAAGCTCCTCCAGCTCCAACCCCTGCCATTGCAGGGATACCTTCCATAGAGCAGCTTGCTCCAAGCCCTGTGTCCAACGTGGCCTTGAGCACTGCAGGGATGGGGCAGCCACAGCTTCTCTGGGCACCCTGTGCCAGCGCTCAGCACCCTCACAGCAAAGAGCTTCTGCCTTATCTCCAACCTGTTCCAGTTTGAACCCATTACCCCATGTCCTATCGCTACAGTCCCTGGTGAAGAGTCCCTCCCCAGCATCCTTGTAGCCCCATGCAGCTTCCCTTCTCCAGGCTGAACAGCCCCAATGTTCCCAGCCTCTCTCCATAAGGAAGCTGCTCCAGCCCCTGAGCATCCTCATGGCCTCCTCTGGACTTGCTCCAACAGCTCCATGTCCTTATGTTGAGGACACCACAACTGCACACAGTGCTTCAAATGGAGTCTCACCAGAGCAGAGTAGAGGGGCAGGATCACCTCCTTTGAGCTGCTGCTCACACTCTCCTATGGCAAAGCCACTCTCCCTGCCTGATCCTGAGGAGGAATTCTGACAAGGGCCACGCATTCCTTGTTTGAGCCCCTTGAGCTGGCAATGAGATAAAGGCAGCAGACAAACTGGTCCAGTTCCTTTTGGCACCCACTACAGCGCTCAGCCCTTCCAGACACTCATCTGAGACCACTAAATCTTAATGAACTGGTTGTTAGAGTTCTAAATGTAATGAAACCATAAAATCCAATTGCCAGAACAGACAGTGGCTGTTAGACTAATAAGATGCGTATAAATTTGTTGATGCTGATGTCTGCCACAGTCTCATCCTGCTGCCTGACAGTGCCCAAGTGTCCCACATCTCCACAGCAGCAGACAGAGGCACACAGTGAAGGATAAAATGCCTTTGGGGTAAGCAGCTTGGGAGACTGGAGACATGGACATGTGCAAGCAGACTGCAAGGATGCCATAGGATCAGGCTGAAGCTCTCTGCCCCTCTCAGCATCACTGGCAGATGCTTGGGTTAGTTTGGAAAGAGGGCAGATGCACTTAATGCCTCCCATTACTCACCCAGCTTCCAGAAACATGCAGCTCTGGGACTTCCTGAGCCTGGGATGGTCTCTGTCGTGAGTCATGCTTAGGAGACAACCTCTTCCAAGGACTTGTGCAAGTGCGTTCTGACCCTGAATAAATCTGCAGCAGCTACATCCTGTGCCACAGCTTAATGAAGGGCTGTGAGGAACTGCTTGCTTTTGCTTGCTTGTATTTGCTAAGGTGGATACAGATCTGAATGTGCCCATGCAGTGCTGTTGAGCAGGGAGGGATCTCAGCAACTCTTAGCTCTTGTATGTGTGCCTGGTGAGTGGCATCACACACAAACGTGTATATAATATACACACTTCTCCCTGCCCCATACTCTTAAAACACATGTGCAAAGTGTGCGAGGTCTTCTCTGCTGTTCTTACCAGCCTCTTCATATGGCAAATCTGGATCAAGATACAAGACACACACAGGGGGGACTGCAGTGGGGCATTTCCAGAGGCAAGGGTGTCCCAGTGACCCCTGTGCCCTTGTGCAAGCTGTGTGGCTCCACCACACAATCACATTTTCCATGGTGCCCTATAGAGATCCTGCACATCAGCCTGTATGTATAGAGCTCATCATAGAGTCAAGCATGCCAAATTCCAGCATGGGCTGCCCTGGTGGTCAGCTCCCCTCTGCACTCCGCACCGATGCTGGTGGGACCCTGTATGGATATCTCAACAGAGGAATTACAGGTTTCTGCCTCTCCCTGCTCCATCTGCTCTAGCACTGCATGGCTCCTGCAGAGCCAGCCCAGAACAGACCTCCCACACAGGCCTAAAGATAGTCCAAACGAGCTAGACAGCAATTCTGAAACACTCAGCATCTCCTCCCCATCATTACCATGAACACACCGCTGGTATTAATCACTGAGCAATGAAAATGCTCAGTGTGTTCCCTAGCATGGTCAGTGCTATCCGTCACAGATGCTCTTATATGAGCTTGGCTCCAAATTCTTTATGGGTAAGATGCTGCTGGAGTCACCACCAGATGCTCCAAAGGGGTCATAGCACTACTCTTGAGTTGCTTGGACCTAAACAGGAGAGGAATCTAAGTGATAAAGGGCAGACACAAGTGAAGGTAAGGAATATTCAGGACCCCAAAGACTCCCTGCTGTCAGGTTTGAAATTAAGAGGAAAAGCTTCAGGAATGGCTCTTCCCAAAGCGAAGCAGTGGAGCAAAGGATGCCCAAGTACATTTGATTGGGATGGAGCTGAGGACAGCAAAGGGATGGAATGTAACACACAAAGATAACTGGATTATCTGCATGCTGCTGATCCTATTCTTCATTGATTGATCAGATTTAAATTTGATTGTTAAAAGGATGATTAACTGAGAGGGCTCAGGAAGGCAGAAGAAACCCCATCTTTATGCTGAAAGTGGCTTCCCTGTCTGCAGCATAACCAGCTGAGAGCTGTGGCTGCTCAGGTGCATCTCCTCAATACACAGCCACTGGAAACAAAGGCAACGTGAGGTCTTCAGGCTAATACAGTGCCAGGCTCTGCACAGTAGATCTGCTACAAGAAACCTGGAGAGCGGCTTTGGAGAAGGGATGTAGGGACAGCACAGGGGAATGGCTTTAACTGCCAGAGGGGAGACTGAGGTGAGCTCTTGGGTAGAAGCTCTTTGCTGTGAGGGTGCTGAGTGCTGGCACAGGGTGCCCAGAGGAGCTGTGGCTGCCCCATTCCTGCAGTGCTCAAGGCCAGGTTGGACACAGGGCTTGGAGCAAGCTGCTCTATGGAAGGTATCCCTGCAGTGGCAGCGGTTGGGGCTGGAGGAGCTTTAAGGTCCCTTTAACCCAAACCAGGCTGGGATTCTATGATTCTCTTGTCCTGAAGCAGCAGAATCCTGCACACACAGACCCTGCCCAGCACTCTCCACTTCAGCTAGTAACATCAAGCAGCAGCTCACCTCCAGCTCACTCACTTGTGGTGGGAAACACTGCGAGTGCCCATGCAGCACATCTCTGTGTACATAGCTGCACGGTCACAACTGACCTGTCTGGCTGAAGAATGCTAATGTTAAATGCTGCTGGAATGGTTTCATATGGATAAATGAAGATGCTTGGGGTCTGTAATCAAGCCTTCATCCTTTTGTTGCCCTCTAAAGGGGATGGCAGTGCTGAGATGACAATCACTGTTATTAAACTGTTGGTGTGGCTCCAGGAAGCTGGAAAGTGCACTCAAGTTTAATTATGAAGAGCAGCAGGAGAGGGGACCCCTGGGAGGCTGTGGATGAACCTGTGAAACACACTTGGTTCTGCTGGTATTCTGAAATCAATTCAGTGCAAAGTAGTACACTGCGTGCTGCCCACAGCAGGAGCAGGCCACCTCCTCCTCACCAGCCTGGGAGGTTCAACAACTGTTTAAGAAGGGGCATCTGTACCACAGCATCAATGCTAATTACTAGCAGTTCAGCTGAGAACTATCTTTGGAGGCTGCTCCTTTATATCAGCAGCGACTGGAAGTCAGATAAGACTAAGTGTTCAAGGCCAAGTTGGACAGGGACTTAAGGAAACTGCTCTACTGGAAGGTATCCCTGCCCATGACAGGGGGTTGGAACTGGAGGAGCCTTGAGGTCCCTTCCAACACAAAGCAGTCTGGGGTTCTAAATGAAGTCCTGCTAGACATGGTCCCAGCCAACGTGAACTCACACAAACAGCTGGCTCTTCACACGGAACAATATCAGTTCTGTCCCTCTTCACAATTCAGCAAGGAATGAAGCCTGGATGTGTGTATCCCAACCATTAGCTGGGGTATGGCAGTGCTGCCAGCCTCCTTACCTCCTGGCTCTGCCGGTCAGCCTGTCCTTGCCCTTGGCTCGGCTGCTCACTGCAGGTACCACTTTTGGACCAGGATTGCTCACATTTGCTCCACCTAGAAGACAGGTTGGAAATGCCATGCAGGAGCAGGCAGAACCAGCTGATGGACCACAGAAAGGGGCAACGTTCTGCTCTGAGTGGGAAGTAGCTCTGGAGGGGAAGCCTCTGAAGATGTATGCATACAATACACCTATTGTCTACAATAATAAATACAATTTGAGAATTGAGGGGGATTTCTTCTACATTTTTTATTCCAAATTCCAATTATAAATCATTCCTTGGCTAGTTTGCCTTGTGCTGCTCTTGGAAGACTCATTCCTGTTCTCCCTTGCCACATGGCACAGACTGTACCACACAGCTACAAGGGCAGCCACATGGCACATTCCCAAAAGGCGCTCCAAATCCATGAGCATGTCTGGAAAGAACCCTCTCCATGAGGGGGTATCAGAGGCACTGACATGCAGGGGGGTGACAGAACCAAGTCCTGTGGTTTACTCACCTCTCCCATTGGGAGGAAAGGATTTGTGCTGGAATTTCCTTGCGTTTCTTCCCCCTGAAAGGACAAAGCAAAGCATGCACGGAAGTGAGTGAGGCTCTGCAATGGACACAGCACAAAGCCTGATGTTCAGATAGGGTGTCACAAGGGAAAGCTTTGTTCTGCCAGTCCATCTCCTGACAACAGGAGTCATGGTGGACTTGTGCTAGTAAAGAAGCCAGCAGGTGCCACAGGGATCAGAGATGATGTGCTCTGGAATAGGATTGCCTCTCAACCCAGTGTTTGGGAAAGGAGGCAGCGCTGAGCCTCCGCGCTGTGTCGTACAAGGTTACAGAAGCCACTGCTCTGCCTGGGGAGGTAAAAAGCACTAGCACCCAGATGCTCAAATCCCCTCCCCTGAGCACTCTGCAAAGCAGAGAGGGCTGAGACCCCAACACTGCGCTCAGAGGCCCAGAAAAGCAGAGTTTCACAACTGACAGCACGAGGGCTGCTGCGGCACTGGGATTGCAGGATCAGCATTCGCTAAGCGTCAGGACAGAGTCTGGGTGTCCCTTGCCAACCTTTCTTATTGCTGGGATTATCCAAGGCTGGCTCCCCATCCTCTTCAAACCTGCAGGTTAAAAACAGGCATTGTCAGACCTGAGCGTTCTCCTCCAGTATGCAAAGCATGGGCAGGAGACCTCGAGACGACGCAGGCTCCAGCCTAGGCCCTTCTGCACCAGCCCACTGGCAAATAGAGGTTTAGCAGCAGGAGCTGAAGCTGCATGCACCAACCAGGAGAAAGGAGGCTGTGAGGCAATTCTACCCCAAAGAGAACCTCCAAAGCCTTTACATCGGTACCCAATTGTATAGACTGAATTCTGTGGACATCCATGAAGCCTGGAGATGGCTGTAGCATAGCTGTAGCATGCTCCAATGCAGCTTCCAAACACAGTCTAAAGTAGCTTCAGGACTTGTCATCTCAGATCAGACTCCTTTGGTTGGTTTCTAATCCTGCTTGGTTTGTATTATGGTATTTCTCTTAAAAATGGAGAGATGGGAGAACACAGGGCTCAAAGCTGTCTGACCAGCAACACTCAGCACCCGCTTGAGTCAGTTTACCTCAGTTGGGGTCTCAGGGACTGAAAAGCTGTGTATTTGATCCTATTCCTCAGCCAAAACATCATCCCACCTATCTGCCCTGCAAAAACTCCTATCAGCAAAGCTACAGAACACTCTCCAACTCCAGAGCCTACCAAAACCCGTCCTGCTGCAGGTACCAAGGCATCCTCCAAAGCTCCCCAGCTGCTGTGACCCAGTGGAACAAGCATAGTTAGAGGGACACTGTTAAAGCAGGGAAGTGTCAGACCCCATTAGGAGCTCTCCCATAGTGTCTCCTGCATGTCCTCATATCATACAGGCAGTTCTGAAGCAATCCCCTCACACTGCAGTGCCTGAACCAGCTCAGTTTATGAGGTGTGGAGGATTTAGGCACATTGGCCCGTCCTGTGATTCAAAAGAAAGGAGAAACAAGCCGGGCAGTGTGTAAGCCTGTAGACTAGCAACAGGGGTTTGTGTTTCTAGAAGAGCACCTGAACCCTCCTGCCACTGGATTTGTCCATGTGGGGATAGAGAGAATCCTGAGATGCTGAGTGAGCATTGATTTATGCTCCCTTCCTTCCCACAGTCCAAGTCCTGGCTGGACCTAAGGCAGGCAGTCTGTCAGCACACACTATCTCCTATCAGGGCAGAAAGAAAACACGAGGATCACTCTGATATCTGGTTCCAGTGATCAACATGGTCAGGAGAAGAGACAGCAGTGTGGATTTGGTCAGGGAGAGGCACATGCAGCTCCCTGCTGCACAAGAGCTCATCGCTGGCTGCAGACGGCCTGCTGCAGACAAAGCACCCAGGACAGGGGAGGACCTACATGTGCTCTGACTTCTCCACATCCCAAGCCCGGCGCCACTCGCCCTTGGCGTTCTTGTGCCGTGCCACTCGCTCCAGGTCAATCTGATCCCGCTCCCGCTTCCAGCGTAGGTACTCTGAGCGCTCCCGTCCTGTCATGGGGATACTCAGGTCTCCAGGGCTCTTCGGGACTGACTTCCCACCATCCTAACACAGGGAAGAGAGCTTCTTGTTAATAACGATGTCTGAAGGAGCTGCATTCGGGGCACTTTGCACTGCCACCACCGGAGATGCTCAGCAGCACTTGAAACGGGCTGGAGCAAGGTAAGCTGCTCTCTCTGAAGTGATGTGCACACACACACTGCTTTACCCACAGCCTAAACACATTGGTCCCAGTGCTGGTGGACTTCACAGGGAGGAAAGGTGAGGCAGAAAAGGTTACAAAGCTCGGATGGAGTCATGTTAACCCATACAAAGTTCATAACAAGCCACCATTCCCTCGAGAACCTGTGGCAATGGATTCCTGAGAAGTTGTCTCACTTCTCCCAGTCTACACAAAGAGTGTTCCATTTCAAAGGACTAAAACTGCTTCCACCTAAACCCTTGGATTTTGCCACCAGGATACACTCCTGTTGCTTTCATGAGAAAGGGCTTCACTGCTGCTCCCCCCACCTGAACCCCAATGGTTCTTTGGCTCTCACTGCACCAAACCTGATCTGGGAGGCTGCTGCCATGAGATGTTGCTTTTCATTCCAGATATTCAACACCCAATTCCAAACGTTGAAAGCATGCTTTAATTCCATGTGCAAACAGCCACAGGATTGATTCACCCCATCTGCGCTTCCACTTCAACTGCAGGCATAAACTGCACAGTGGCTGTTACCTGCTGTGCTCCTGCTCACCTGGAGGTCTCAAAACCAAATGTTCTCAGGTTTTCCTGGAAGAGGCACTTTGCTGAGGTTTACTTATGGCACATAGCTCCTGGAGTGCCTGCAACACCTCCCAGCAGAGTCTGAGAGGTTGAACTCCCATAGAAGATGCTGATTAACCCCCCTTCTTGAACACTTTGGTACCCTTAAATTTTTGCCTTTGGAATCCTTCATGCTCGTAGGGTCCTGAAGGAAGAGAGGGTTCTGTTGTCACCAGGCATCCTTCAGAGCTGCAGTCATGGGGCTGGTGCCAACCCCGCATCCCGGGGATGCAGCACTGTCATGGCCAGGAGCAGCATCCTCAGAGCAAAGGGTCTCTTTGATTTTACTGCCTTCAGCCTCTTGGTTTAGTACTCCTCATGACACACTAGTTAAGTGCTGGCACTGTTCAAAACCTTAAAGCCTGATGAGGAGATAATTCAGAGCTGATGGAGCATGGAGGGGCTGGGGGTAGCCCTGCTGTCAGATTAATGGCTGGGGTGGAAACAGGAGCCAAGTGGCCACGGTGTGCTGTCAAGCAACACTGCACAGCAAATAGCTTAGTGCAGAGCTAAGTCCTGGGGTGCTAATTACGAGCAGCTAATTCATCACTTCCTACACGTGCCTTTCCCTCACCCCTTCCCAAGCAGGGATTAACTCCTCAGGGTGGCAGCACAGATAAAAGCAGAGCAGGGAGGAAAGAGGGACTGAAAGCACTGTTACCAAGGAGACCCACCCGCGTGGGCTGGAGATGGGGTGGCAGTAACTGGGGACCTGAACTGCATCCCCAAGGAAGGAGGGATGAAGTCTGCAGAAAGGCAAAACACATTGGGGCAAAGCCAGGGTAAGCACTGGTCCCTGGGTTGGGGCACAGGCCAAGAGATGCTCCCCACAGCTTCCTGCCCCGTGATGTGGTAAAACACAGCAGGTCCTACCATGATGAATCATGATGTACCCAAAAAGGAGAAGCACACAGAGCTGAGCGTCACAGCAGGGTTCCACCTCCAGAAGGCGGAAGATAAGGGAGGTGTCCTGCACCATTACATGGACCTTCAGCAAAGGATAAGCCAAAAGCAAAGGAAAGGCTGAGCCTGATGCCCCTGCTCACTCATGGGTAGATGCAGAGCAGGGGGAGCTGGCCCCTGCTCAGGCTCACCTTACCTGCAGCATAGCTGTGCTTAGCTGGACCGCAAGGCTCTTGTGCTCCCCTTCTTTTCTGCTCAGGGAGATCTCAGCTGGAATTAATGTTTAAGAGCCCATCTGTGTCCTCCTAATGAAGCACACTGAGGTGGGGCTATTCAATTTGTGCTCCATTAATTAAAGCATCTGCAGGCTCAAGGGAGCCACGCATCCTCCAGAGTTTGCATTCAACAGGCAGGGGGAAGGTCTGAGTGTTAATTTACCTCCATCCTACCCAGCTTCTGCAGAAATGAGGGGCTGTAGCTTGAGCAGCCTGAGCCTTTCACCACACAAGCAAATGGTTCTAGGTGAGAAACCAGCTTGGGCTGTGCTGCCACATGGGTGAGCTCCTTACCCTTTGTTAACAGCCCTGCTGCTGTGCTGGGGAACTAAGCAGCCATGACAAGGTGCAAAGGGCAGGTCCCTGTCACCTCTTTTCAGTGCTGACTGAATCATAGAATCATAGAATCCCAGAGTGGTTTGGGTTAAAGGGACCTTAAAGCTCCTCCAGCCCCAACCCCTGACATGGGCAGGGACCTCTTCCACTGGAGCAGGGTGCTCCAAGCCCTGTGTCCAACCTGGCCTTGAGCAGGGATGGGGCAGCCACAGCTTCTCTGGGCACCCTTTGCCAGTGCTCAGCACCCTCA
This sequence comes from Forpus xanthops, assembly GCA_032466535.1. Taxonomy (NCBI): domain Eukaryota; kingdom Metazoa; phylum Chordata; class Aves; order Psittaciformes; family Psittacidae; genus Forpus; species Forpus xanthops. The sequence continues at coordinate 25,227 of JASSUY010056216.1, forward strand.
CAGCAATGAGCTTCTGCCCCAGAGCTCATCTCAGTCTCCCCTCTGGCAGTTAAAGCCATTCCTCTTGGCCTGTCCCTACATCCCTTGTCCAAAGCTCCTCTCCACATTTCCTGGAACCCCTTAAGGCATTGGAGCTGCTCTCAGGTCTCCCCTTCAGGAGCCTTCTCTTCTCCAGGCTGAACCAGCCCAGCTCTCTCAGCCTGGCTCCAGATGTGTTATCTGCTCAGCAAAGCTTTGAATGATGAGAGGGCTGAACAGTGGGTACCACATCAGAGCACACTACTGCTTCCTTTAGGGCTGAGGCAGCTCTTACTGTTCGGCATGGGCATCCTACTCATTTTCTCTTCCAAAACAAGGATGCTCCTCCCAGAGGGACACAGAACCCCACTCACCTTCTGTCTGTGCTCACTTTCTGGGCCTCTGTCACTGTCTGATCTCCTCTTCTCTGCTGTTCTCCTCTCTTCTGCCTACAAGAGCACAGACACAGGACCTATGTCAAGTATTAAGCAAGGCCTCCTGGCAGCAGAGTCAGTATCTGACCCTGTGCCCACCAGAGCATGTAAGAGCTGCCCTGAAAAGGCCAGAAAAGAGGAAAGATTGGTTTCTGGCCAACACAGTAAAGACTTCTGTCCCTGTTAAACGTGATTCCCTTCCACTGAGGTCCACCCCTGCTTCTTTGGGGTTTAACCATGCTGCAGGTTCTGCTCCAGTGCTCATAACCCTCAGCCCATTTGTCTTAATGAACTGCAGACACCAAATACGAGGCAGGGCACAGGCCAGGCAGTCCTCTGCCCCTATGTGGGACTGATCATACAGCCACAGCCATGCAGAGCCCAGGCTGGGACCACAGTGGTCTCAGCAGAAGTGTCTGCCCAGCATGAATGCCTTTCAGAAAGGCTTTGTGCCCTGGCTACGTGAGGCTATTGGATGCCAACAGGAGGGCTGCCTGTGGGCGAAGGAGGGCAGGGTACCAGCATGGCCCTGAGCTTTCAGGCAGCGGGCTCTGTTCTCTGGGTTGTGTCAGCCCCACACTAACACTGCCACAGTGAGAGGCTCCGGGGTGCTGCAGCCCAGCAGAGCCCTCAGGTTCCCTCCCTGCAAGCTGCTGCAGGGGGGGCTCTGCTCACCACGGTGCCATTCTGCAGTGCCAAGCAAAACTGAAACACAAAGAGGAAACAGAGCCCAAAGTGCCAGCTCAGCGCTTCCAGCAAGCGTTGGTGCAGTGAGGGCCAGCCCGGGCTGGAACAGGATTTGTCCCAGCCCTTTGCCAGCCCCACGTTTAGCCTGGCATCACAGGCTGGATGTGGGAAGCTCGGGGGGGGGGGACCTGAGCGCTGCCTACAACTGCCTGAGAGGAGGATGGAGCCAGGAAGGGGCTGCGCTCTGCTCCCAAGGAACAAGGGATGGGATGAGAGGAAACGGCCTCAAGCTGCACCAGGGCAGGTTGGGATGGAGCTGAGGAACAGTTCCTGTCCCAGAGGGTGCTCAGCATTGGAACTGCCCAGGGCAGTGCTGCAGTCACTGGCCCTGCAGTGCTCACACATCATGGAGATGAGGCCTCAGTGCCATGGGCCAGTGGTGGCCTTGACAGTGCTGGGGTAAGGTCTGGACTGGATCAGCTTAAAGTGCTTTTCCAACCTGGTTGGTTCTGTGAAACTCAGGATACCAGCCTCAATTCCTGCTGGCTCTGTCCAGCCTCAAAGGCAGCTCATCCCACTGCAGCCTTTCCCATGTACCTGGTGGGATTGGCAGGGAGCAAGCTGGGGACACTCTCTTGGGCATTGTCGACAGGAGCCAAGCCTGAGGCAGGTGGGAAGTGTGACCATAGAGCCAGTGCTCATGGACATTGCACTCAGTGCAGGACAGCTTCATGGGTCTGACTGCTGTGAAGCTTGTGTAAATAGATCCTTGGAAATAATGAGGGACAGGGCAGCTGTATTGTCCTAGAAGTTTCCAGTGCCTAAAGGGGCCAATGAGACACCTGAAGAGGGGCTTTGGCCAAGGGATGCAGGGACAGGACAGGGGAATGGCTTTAACTGCCAGAGGGGAGACTGAGATGAGCTCTGGGGCAGAAGCTCTTCCCTGGGAGGGTGCTGAGCGCTGGCACAGGGTGCCCAGAGAAGCTGTGGCTGCCCCATCCCTGCAGTGCTCAAGGCCAGGTTGGACACAGGGGCCTGGAGCTGCTCTATGGAAGGTGTCCCTACCCATGGCAGGGTTGGAGCTGGAGGAGCTTTAAGATCCCTTCCAACACAAAGCAGTCTCTGACTGTGTTTAGAGAGAGATTCAAACAGCAGAAACCTGGGAACTCTGCTCACTGGAGGGGGCCGGCTGGGGAGCAAGGTGCCGGTGGATGTTCAGCCCCTAAACAGCAGTAAAAGAAACCCACAGTTTAGGAAGAGCCCAAAGGAATGAGCTGCTGTAGAAGAGCTGGAGCCCCTTTGTCCCTGAGGAACCTTGTGTGGGAGGAGAAAGGAGAGAAGGAGCACTGATAGCCTTGGGAATGCCAAAGACAGCTCCTAATGAATGGGGAAACTGAGGCAGGGAGCTGCATGGGCGTGCTTATTGTTCATTTCAGTCTGCATACTTCTCATTCAAGCTCATGCAAAGCGCAGTTCAGTTTGGACTCTGTACAATGCCTGATTGTGTCCCCAAAGACAGGAAGAGGGAAGCCGGAGCATCCGCAGAGCCGGAGCACTGAGCCAGGCTGTGAGTAACTGAGAGGAGCAGCGGGTGAGCCTCTGCCTGGCTGCAGCACAGCTCCACTTCAGCTCTGCCTCTGCCAAGGAACAGCAAAGAGCGAGCCTGCTCCCAGGGAAGGAGCTGGGGCTGTGCTGCAGCTCACGAGGCACCCGAGCAGACCCAGCTCCTGTGTGTGCCTGCATCCCGCTTCGGGCTGTCCCATCCTGGGCATCAAGGTGCACACCACAAAGCCCTCTGTCACAGGGACACTGTAAGTCTCCATCCTTTTACACCAGGCTGCCTTCTCCCTTAGTCTGCTTGTATTTCTGCTTCTCAAAGGGCCTGTGGAAAAGAGAGAGGAGCAGAAAAATCCCCTTCTTCCCTAGCAGGAATGACGCTGTCAGCTCTGCCTTCACAGAATCAACCAGGATGGGAAAGACCTTTAAGATTATTAAATCCAACCATTACATTTTGCACGGGCTCAGCAGCAGATCCTCACATTGGCTCTGTGCTGCCCCAGCGCTGCTGTCAGCCTCTCACGACACACCCAGGCCATGGGGAAGCAAAACATGTTTTTCCCCTCCTTCCTCCTCTCCGCCCCCAAAATGATGAAATATGACAATGACATTGTCATGGCATGGTTTAACTGCTCCTGCTCAGCAGGGAGGAGACGCGAGGAGGGAGCAGAAACCCAAAGCTGACAGATTCTGTCTGCTTAGCCTCAGATCTGGGCAAGGGCTGCTTGGTTTCTCAGCCATGGAAGGGTCCGGGGCGTTGCAGAGCCTGCTCCTAATCAGGATACAGCCCTGGGATCCCAAATCCTTCCTGACGCTGGGTCTGTCTGACTTCCTGATACACCAGCCCACATTCATATGCAGTGGTGACAATGCTGATGGCATTATCCAGCCATCTTAAGGATTGGTTTAGACTAAGTTCTCCAAAGCAAAAGCATGATCAGGCTTTGACATCTTGGGGCTTGCTCACTATGTTCTTGTTTTAAACACCAAGAGATGTGTGGAATTAACCTTTTGGTACTCACTTTGGTACACACCCAGGCGTGTGTCAGCACCAGAACTGACATTCCTCCTGCAGAAGGAAACTGGTTTAAGAGCTTGGAGATGGTTTTCCAGTGCTTGAGCCCCCGCTGGGATCCACTGGGCAGGAGGTTTGAATGCAGTACATGAGAGGGTATTTTTCCTCTCTCTTTTGGAAACTCTGCCTCCTGATATGTGCTGCTGAAGGGACCTGAAGCCTTTTCAGCTCCGTTTCTGCCCATCTTCCCCTCCCATCTGCAACGTAAAAGGCACTGTTTCTCCAGCCATAGGTTTGCTTTCTCTCCTACACAAGCACAGGAATCAGACTCATCTGTGCCAGCCCCTGAAAGCTGCTTTGTGTCTTTTGATTACAGCCATTTCTGATACAGCATCCTGGGAGACTCTGTTAATAAACGGACACTTTAAAAGCCCTGAAGCCCTATCAACTGTTTAACAGCTGATTTGTAACCTGCTAAGTAACCATTGTGTTCCACTGGTCCTGGGCTGCTGGCTCCCAGCTCTGATGTATTAGTGAGCCTGAAATGCTGCCAGAGCACTCAGTGGCTGGTAGGGAAACTGGTGCTAAACATCAGGCATTACCACCTGAAGGAAAAGCCCTGATGTAGACATAGGGGCAGGCAGGCAGAGATGGGAAGCAAGGTCCCAGATGGGGCACCTCCAAGCTAGCAGCAGCACTGGAGCCTGTGGAGCTGCATCAGTTTCCATGGTAGGAGATGAGCAGAGGGATGCAGCTGGAACATGCACTGCTCAACATGCTCATAAATGGTCTGGAAAAGGAACAGGGAGATGACAGTTTGCCTAAATCACTCAGGGCAGAGAAAGTTATTTGCCAGAAAAGAGCTGCAGAAGATGCCTTGACATTGAATGCCCATGTCATAAAATTACAGATGAAATTCAGTATCACAGAATCAATATAAATAACACAAAATAACTCACATGGAGAAAAATGCTCCTTCTTACACACAGACACACAGCTCCTGAACTGCCATTGATGCTCAGGAATGAAATTTGGGTGTTCTTGGGCCTGGTTCTCTGAAATCGTTAACTCAGTGAGTTAGAAATAAAGCAAAGAAAATGCAGAGTTGTCAGGAAAAGAATAGAGAATAAACCAGAACCATTGCTCTGCCCCTGAGTACACCCACAGCTTCAATTCTTGTATTAAAAGAATACAGTAAAGCAACAAAGGGTAATGAGAATGATCAGAAATACCGAACAGGTTCCTCACCAGCCACGTCTACATGGGATGAGTCTCTTAAAGTGGATGGAGATGAGAAAAGGGTCAATAAAATCATTTGTGCTTTGGGAAGGTGAGCAGAGGGTGATCCATGCACTGCTTCCCGTGACACAGAAACACCCAGTGTGCAGGTAACAAGAGTGAAGGACAAGAAGGGATGGATATTTCCACACAGGACATCACTTCACATTGCAATTCCTGGCTGGAGATGTGGGGGGTAAAGTTTAAGTGGACTCAGAACCAGAACAAGATTAGAATGCAGGCAAGAAAAAGCCTGATGCTGGTTTTGGCAGGAGAGGTCCCTAACTTGGGTGGGTATAGGAGGGGAGGGATGAGTGCTGTTCCAACCTCCTTCAAGGCCAGGCTGGACACAGTGGCTTGGAGCAAGCTGCTGTAGCAGAAGGTGTCCCTGCCTGTGGCAGGGGTTGGAACTGGAGGAGCTTTAAGGTCCCTTCCAACACATGATTCTATGATTCTCTGGTTTTCCCTGGTGCTGTGCTGCTGCTGCAGACACTTGGTGTTAGGGCAAGCCCTGCTGTGATAACACCAGTTAGTGCCTGGAGCACGCTGGGCAGGACCCAGCTCTGCAGCACTGCTGGGGTTGCTCTGGGCTGCAGAGCCACTGGACACAATTCCCTGCTTACCAGCTGCTTCCCTGTTTGCCACTCTCCCTGGAGGGAGGCTGTGCTGAGCCACCAAGGATTGCTCACATGCATGTTGTCAGTGCACACACTATAACCCTGCTGACGTGGCAGGGTCCGACATGCAGGGCTGCCAGGGTTGGTGGATGCTGGCATCCCATCAGTGCTGCTGGGGTTTGCCTTCTGTTCCCAAAATGATTTGCTGTGTTCAGCATCCCAGCTCAGTTCCGCAGGGTGAAGTTATTTAACAGAGGTTGTATGGAGTTTGGAGTTACTAACTCTGATCTGCTCTTTGCAGTCTCCCAGCACCTCTTGCAGAAGCTCATTGCTCTGAGGCACAGCATGAGACAGACAGAATCACAGAAGCAACCAGGTTGGAAAAGAACTGTAAGCTCATCCAGTCCAACCCTTACCCCAGCACTGCCAAGGTCACCACTGACCATGGCACTGAGGCCTCAACTCCACAGTATGTGAACACTTGCAGGGCTGGTGACTGCAGCCCTGCCCTGGGCAGGCTGTTCCAATGCTGAGCACCCTTTGGGGCAGGAATTGGTCCTAATTTCCAGTCTAAAATCCTGCCTGGTTTCCATTTCTCAAGCACTGTCACCATCAGAAGCAGCACTGATTTCAAACACTAGCCCTCAGCACAGCTTAGTTGCAGCTAAGTGCCAGGATGGGCCAGAGCTCAACTCAACCAGCCCAAGCTGGCATGAGGTTGAGATGCCAACATGATCTGTCACTTCAGGTCCATCTGCTTCTGTCACTGATCCCAGGAAAAGGTTGACCAAGTGCATATGGAAGAAAGTAACTGGCAGAGGTGACTGTGGAACCCAAGCATGGAACTGCCTTACAGCCGCATCCTGTGGTCACACTGGAAGGTGCCTGTGTGCTGAGAGCTGGGTCACATCCTGGCTGTTGTAGCTCTTGTCTGAGATTACATGCCTGAAGGGCCAATATGAAGATATCTTCATTAGTGAGGGATGGAACAGGGCCTGATCTGTCCAGGGAAATCACTGGGAACAAGGAAATCTGAGCTCAGCTCGATTTTGCTGTGCTAGCAAGAAGTATGATGCTATCTATCACTAAACGGGTGCTACTGGAGATGTCAGCCCAAGACTGCTGCTGAGCCAGGCTCTTTCCGGCCAGGAGACCAGAGGATCAAGGAAAACTAGTCTTTATTTTCAGCCTCAAGTAATGCTGAGGGTATATACTGCTCCTCAGTAGTGTTATTCAATAGCTAGAGTGATCTGAAGTCTCTGTGGCTTTCCTGTGCTCTGACAGAGATCCTCCTCTTGTTCAGCCAAGGAACCAAATGACTGCTACACAATCCTCTCCCTACGGATGCCACACCAGCACCTAGCCTGCTGTTGCTAGAAGAGTGCCCAAGCTTCACTCCTACCCCCTGCCAAGTGCACAACTGGGTTTGGATGAAGAGAAAAAACAAGGGAAGTCTTTAAATGAACTGGTATCTGAGGAGGAGCAGCAGAGTTGCTTGTGTTGCTGGAGATTATCAGGATTACCTCCTAGCCCGAGCCGTGTGAAGGAGACCGCTGCGGTTATGTACAATTGTATGCACAGGATAGGAGGGCTGGCAGGGCCATGTGAGCTCCTTGTGCTGTTTACACGGAGGTAATTGTAACCATTGGCAATCAATCTAAATGAATGGTAGCACAGTGGGAGCTGGAAGTGGCAGGAGCAAGACCCAGGACACCAATTCCTGCTGAATGACCAACATCTAATGTGCCAGGCTTTAGGAACACCCTCTTTGCCAGCCTACAGGCTGAAGCATCAGTTCTTAAGTGGTTCATGTACAAAGCTGTAGGGAGCTGTGGCTCTAAGCCAGTGCAGCTGTAGTCCTGTGCTCTCATACACACCCTGAACCTAAGTGCTCTGGAATCAGGGTGAGCAATCATGGAATCATGGCCAAAACCACACACATGGACCCTCAGCCTTGAATTTCACATTCCATAATGAAAGCATATGAGAGGTCACCTGTTCCAGGCTGTCCATCCGCTTAAACCAGGGCACAGGATCTGAAGCCAAAACCTAGGCACTGCTGTCTCCTAGCACAGCCCCAGTCTTGCTGGCCTCAGAGACAAGTATTTAAACAAGCCCAACAAGAGCAGAAGTGGAGACGCTTGCTCTGCACATTACAGAATTACACCTGAGAGCCTCAAGGATGCTTAGACTGAAATAGGTGACATCTGCCCCATGAACCTCTGGAGAGTGGTCACTAGTGGCTCAATCACGCAGCCTGTATGAGGTTTATGGCATTCACAAAGCTGCCTGACAGCTATGAGAAAGGAGCACGTGGGCTTTCAGAGCCTAGGTAAACTCTGGTGAGGAGGAGAAGCTAAGATTAATGCAGGCACATAGCAGATGGTTGGCTGCTGGCCCACTGAGGGTGCTGCAGAGGTCTCCCAGCATTCCTGGGTGTGTTTGGCAGCCGCACTAAGTGTTGTTTTCCTTCCTAGTCTTTGCTGACCCTGTTTGCTGCAGGCATTCCGACTTATCTGTGCCAACTCTCCAATAGGAAAGCATCACATGCCTCAGTGTGTGTAAAGAGGAAGGTATTTGCAATGAAGTATTTGAAATGTACTTCAAAGATTAACAAAGTTCAGGCAGCTCAGCCCCAAGGTTATGGCCAGGCACAGCAGGGCCAGGGCTCAGAAGCAGGTATTGCCCAGCCCTGTTAACTTTAAGGTTGTGCAGTGAGCCAAGAGAACAGTGCTCCTGACTCAGTCTGCTGTATGGCCCCAAAAAGAAGCTGGTGAGAGAGAGGAGGTGAGATTCATGCCCCATATCTGACAGTGCTGCCATTGATCATCCCAAAACAGCTATTACTTATGGACCAGTATGTTTAACAGCCTGCTGGCTCTAGCTAGGATCAGAGAGAAGGGGAAGGACTGTCGCCTTTCCTCTCACAGTGATAAAAACCTGAGTTTGAACTTAAGCAGAGGAACTTTAGATTGGATATGAGGAAGAAGTTCTTTCCTATAAGGGTGGTGAGGCACTGCAATGTGTTGCCCAGGGAAGATGTGAATGCTCCATCGCTGATGGTGTTCAAGGCCGGGTTGGACATAGCCTTGGGTGACATGGTTTAGTGGGAGGTGTCCCTGCCCATGGCAGGGGGGTTGGAACTGGATGAGCTTCCGGTCCTTTCCAACCCTGACAATTCTATGGTTCTATGATCCTCCCTCCCTGCCCCTTCAATAAGCAGCTTTTTGGCAAACACTGAGGGTCTCCTCTTCCAAAGCAAATCCAAGTGGTTTCTCCCCAAAGGTACATTCCCAAAAGCCAGGACTGGGTTTATGCAGCCTGGTCTCCCCCCCGCAACGAGGTGCTGAGGCCATGTGGCAGCCCCTAAGGATCCCAGAATAAGGAGTTTGGAGGAGGAACTGTTGATGGGAGGAGAAACAAGCAGCTAAAAGCAAAGGCAGTGTAATGCTGGGGAGGTGGATGGTGAGGGACATGCTCAGGAGACCACACGAGGTGGATGCCAAGGAAACAAAGCTCAAAATTAAAGGAAAAGGCAAAGAAAAGGCACAAAATAAAAAAAAAGCAACCCCCAAATTTCAGATTAAAATTGTAATAATTATTCAAAAAAATCAAACCCAAACTTACAAACTCTTATTTACTGCCACCACCAAATCAAAGACTCTTTTCTCTTTCCTTTCTCCATCTCCTGGGGGCAGAAAACCTGCTTACAGCACAAGCCAGGCTTAAAACCAGTAACACTTCTCCCATGCACTAAACCAAACCAGAGTCTAAACGTTCCGACTCAGCTTTTCTTATCCCCATCTGGAATTTCCTGGATCCCAAAGTTGTTAAATCGTTCCCATTTCCAGGCGAGGACTCACTGCTGGCGGTGCACAACCTCTCCTTAGGGCTGTAGTTCAAAGGTGGTTGTGGTTGTGGCTGAGTCCAGAGTTCAGGTGATGACACCAAGGGGTATGTGAAACAGGAACAGAGGAGTTTGAACCAGAATTCCTTCCGTGAGGAGCTGGAAAGGGAAACCCCACCTGGCACTGGGAAGTAGGAGCGTTTCAACAGCAAAAATGTGTTAAATAATAAGAGAAGAATACAAAAACTTAGAAAAATAAGGTAGGAATTCCACATCTTCCCCTCTCTGCCCACAAAGCTGAGTTTCAATTGGCCCATCTGACCAAGTCTATGGTTAGATCAACAAGGTAGTGACTGAGTTCACCAGAGGAGCATCATTGCTCGGATACAGCATCCCGCCAGAGGTGTTACTCTCCAAAGATCCACAGGACGTTGACTCCGGATAATCCCAGGTTTACACGCCTGCAAAACCAAGATGTTATGGAAAAGCTGCTGTGTTTCCAACAAGGTGGTTTTAGCACCATTCGTATCATGCCACTGGAGCTGTTTTGGTTCAAGGAGTGAGGGATGCAGTGCTCCGCTTGTGCCCCATGCTTCGATGGATATCACCACGTGCTTACCCCAGCATGCCGGATTCTTTCGTCTTTATGATATACAGGAACATCAGCAAGGTGTGGAACATGTTGTTCCTGCCCTGAATCCATGGAAAGAGGGAAGAATTTAAGGATGAGCAATTACAGCTCTATGTCAGGTAGAATAAGCAACTGTAGATGTCACGATATGGTTCCTTGTGCTTTTCCCCTCGGTACTTCCCATTTTCCAATGAGGTAAACACCACAAATAGACCAGATGTTGGGATTTGGGCTGGAAAATCATCTCCAAATGCTTTACATTCCAGAGGGTTTTTTTTGAAAACAGATATCCAACATTAAAAGTTGCAGGAGAATTTTGCTGGTTTCAGACTGAAGGTTCCCCTGTCCTGGAATCCTTATGGACAGCACAGGGTTTGCTGTCCTTTGGGGTGACAACAAGCACCAGCAACTACACATAATGGTATTTTAACATAAACTATCAGTAAATAGACACAAGGAAGCTACTACTGAGGTAGTTATGTGTCTTAAGTAGATACTAAAGGTATTATTTAAGCACAGCCTAAGTAGTGCATTGTGGTCAAAGACCAAGCTCCTGTTAATGAGCGCTTGCCCAGCCTATGTGTAAAGAGACAATAAATGCAGTTGGGACATGAAAATCTCACTCCAAATCTGATCCAGGGATGGTTTCCAGATGGAAGATACCACTCACACCATTGTACCTTGGGCAGGTTGTGGGTCTGGCCCTGGTAGATGAGCTCATAGTGAGGTGGATTGATGCTGCTTTGGTAGATGCAGAAGACATTCTCATTCGAAGTGTCTGTGAAGGGGAAGAGCGGGCTTACACCCAAGTCCCATTCTTCCTAAGGCTCCCCAGCTCCACATCTTTCTGCAACTTAAAGTTCCCTTTGTCTTGCTTTAGTGACATGTTTTAGACAGGTTTTCCAGGGTTGAAATTCACTTCAACACACACTCACTCCCCAAGCCTCTCCCCTGCACATCACTGTCCTCTTTGTCACCCATGGTGCAGCTTCTCAGCTGCCCTCCCAGTTATTCCACCCAGTGCCTCTCCTCCCCAGCTCCCCCACCCACTCCCTCTTTTCCTTTCCCTGTTTCCCTCACCAGTCTCCCCTCCTTCCCTTCCCTTCTCCCTTTCTCTTACTTTTCACTTGCTCTGAATGACCGTAACGCTGCCAGGAGTAGGCAGATGAGCTGCTCCTGCTTCTTGCATTAGCTAAAATAGCCAAATTAGCTTAAAATTGAATGAGTAGCACAAAAGAAGTATCTACATTTAGCTAAGGTTACCCCAGTATGTGGCTGCCCCATCCCTGGCAGTGTCCAGGCCAGACGGGGCTTGGAGCAAGCTGCTCTAGTGGAAGGTGTCCCTGCCTATGGCAGGGGGTTGGAGCTGGAAGTCCCTTCCACCCCAAACCATTCCATGATTCTATGATTTCAAGGGCACTAATGTGAGCCAAGAGGCAAAGAGTAGCTCAGTGTGGATGCTGGTACCTGGTTTATCCGGTGTCAGAACAAAGTGCTGGGAAGTGAAGGTTTTGCCATCGGGATACTTGGGGTGAGGAGGGAGCCTGGAGTCGAGGTAAGTGCAGAACACGTGCATAATGATCTGGGCAAACAAAACCAAATCCCACTTTAGCTTCCTTAGTTTGGGATCTTACTTCCCATATTACCTTATTAAGAATACTGTAATTGTCAAATAAAGTCCTAAAATAAGTATTCAGAAAACCACACTTCAGCATCTTTGTGTTTTAAACTTTCATGGAGATTTCTTAATACTTTACGTGGGCAGCACCATCAATTCGCTGTGATCTCATACTTCTGTGTTCAAAGGGATGGGATACAAAGGGACCTGGAGAGGTGGGACTGTGTGAACCTCATGGACTTCAACAAGGCCAAGTGCAAGGTCCTGCACATGGCCAGGGGCAATCCCAAACACAAACACAGGCTGGGGGAGACTGGATGGAGCAGCCTGAGGAGAAGGACTTGGGGTGTTGGTTGATGAGAAGCTCCCCATGACCCAGCTTCAGTGTGTGCTTGAGCACAGAACTCCCCTGTGTGCTGGGCTGCACTCCCAGAGATGAGCTCTTAGGCAGAAGCTCTTCCATGTGAGGGTGCTGAGGCGCTGGCACAGGGTGCCCAGAGAAGCTGTGGCTGCC
>JASSUY010056265.1:0-91679 GCA_032466535.1 Forpus xanthops
GCAGGCCCTGTTGTGACAGAGCAACAAGGGGTAATGGTTTCAAAGGGGGGAGATTCAGGATGGATGTGAGGAAGAAACTCTTTATAATGAGGGTGGTAAAACACTGGCACAGGTTGCTCAGAGAGGTGGTAAATTCTTCATCCCTGGAGGCGTTCAAGGCCAGGCTGGATGTGGTTCTGGGCAACTTTGATCTAGTTGGGATGTCCCTGCTCAATTACATGGGGATTGGACTGGATGACCTTTGAAGGTCCCTTTCAACCCAAACTATTCTATTATTATTCTATTATTCTGTTAAATCGCATGCATATACACTCTCTGCTCTTGTGTGAAAGATATTTATTCTTGTTCGGAGAGCTAACTCTGTTTTTCTTGGGACTCTTTATTTCTTCTTATTTGAGATGAGAAGGGGATACTCTCTCCTGAAATCTTTACCAAAGTGTACTGAGACAAAATCTGGGGGAGAGAGAGAAAATTATAAAGACCAATATGCTAGTAATAAAAAAGTAATATTTAGAAGCTATGAATGCAAAACCTCATATGATAAAATAGACTGTTTGACATGATGTGTGTTCTTTTCCTTCATTCCATATAAAATTGGCTTTGTTTTGTTTACTGGATCTCTGGATAAGTCAGCAGTGGTGGGCTCAGTGTGGGCCTGTCTTAGATTTCTGTATATGAATAACCTAGATGGGAGGGTGAGTAAGGGAGGGAGGTGAACAGTTAGGCATTGCTTCAACCTAAATCATAGGAAAGGAAATGTGCTCCCATTTAGACAATGCTTCTGTAACTACATGGGTTATTCAGGACTGTGGGGTGATTAGCATAGGATAGAACACAGGAGAATTTATTTAAATAATAAGAAATTTGTTCTGGGTTCAGCAGTAGCAGTCGTTTTTCTCCTTCTTAGCTGGTGCAGAACTGTGCTTTTGACTTTCAGCCTGGGAAAAGTGCTGATAACACCAATGTTTTTACCTACTGCTTAGTAATGGTTAGTCTGACCAAGGACTTTCTGAGCCTCATGCTCTGCCAAGGAGGAGGGGAAGCCAGAAGGAAGCAGAGACAGAGCACGTGACCCAGACTGGTCAAAGAGGTATTCCATACTACAGTACATCATACTGAGTATGTAAACTGGGAGCAGTTACCCGGAAGGGTTAGATCACTGCTTGGGTCAGACTGAGCATCGGTCGTCGGGTGGTGACCGGTTGTATTCTCTTCCCTTGTTATTTCCCTTATCATTCATATTATTGGTGGTAGCAGCAGTGGTTTGTGTTATACCTTAGTTACTGGAGTGTTCTTGTCTCAACCCATGTGTGTTACATTCTTTCAATTCTCCTCATCCCTCCAGGAGCGGGGGGGAAGAAGGGGGTGAAGTGAGCAAGCGACTGTTCTGAATTGCCAACTGGGCTTAAACCATGACAAAAAAGTCTTAAATTCCATTAATTAAAACTATTTCTTCCAGCAAATAACAGACATTTAGTTGCAGGAGGCTGAAAAGACCAATGTTGTTGCTTCTGTAAGGAGCAAAACGCATTCTGAGGCATTGTTAGGAAGTTGTTTTTTCTCAGCTTGCAATGTTACAGTAGAAGTGGAGACCCTCATCACAAACAGACCATAGACTCAAGTCTCTTTTGCAGCAAATACTGTCTTATTCATATCTGGCAATCAATCACACTCATTAGAATCATTATCAAAAAGTACAAACTTTTCAAAAAGATTTCCATTGCATTATTTTCAGGCTAGCAAAAGGAAATGTAATAACTTATAATATTGTGCATGTGCAGGGAACTGACTTCAAATCACAGGTTATCAAATCACAGGTTTAAGGAGATTTCAGGAGGCCCCAAGGAAAGACATTGGAGAAAATGACAAGACAAATTTTGTATTTCCTGAAAAATAGTTGTCTTACCTGTTCTTAAAAAATCCTTTTTATAAAAAGTGGATTTCTCTGTCTGTAATTTCAGCCTGTTATTTCCTGTTCCTTCTTTTATGGACACGGAGGATAAATTATTCTGGTTTTCTCTTTTTCTCTCTGCTAAAGCCTTTAATGTGCTTGAAGACTTTTTCAGTTAGCAACCCTGGTTTGTTCACCCCTTCCTTGTAGTTGGGTATCTTGGGCCTCTGATCCTCAGGAGTCTCTGCAAGCAGCCCAGTTGGTTTTGCTGGGCAATACCCAAAGCTGAACTCAGTGCTAGACCAAAACTGATGAAAACTAGGCAACACAAGAAGCAGCACAGCTTATACTGTTGGCTATAATCCTGCTTCAGTGTCCATATCTTTTCTTCTGCCGGAAAATGACACTGCTAAATCATGTTCTTTCTATGATCCACAGTAACAGAATAGAATAGAATGGGGTTAGAAAGGACCTTAAGATCATCTAGTTCCAACACCCTTGCCATGGGCAGGGACATCTCACGCTAAACCATGTCACCCAAGGCTCTGTCCAACCTGTCCTTGAACACCACCAGGGATGCAGCATTCACAGCTTTCCTGGACAACCCATTCCAGTGCCTCACCACACTTACAGTAAAGAACTTCTTCCTTATATCCAGTCTAAACTTTCCCTGTTTCAATTTTAACCTATTACTCCTTGTCCTATCACTACAGTCCCTAATGAAAAGTCCCTCCCCAGCATCCTTACAGGTCCCCTTCAGATACTGGAATTCTGCTACCACGTGTTTGTCTGAGTTTAGCAGGTTGCTCTCTAGCTTTTTTTTTGTGCAACAACTTTTTTTTTCCTTGGCTAACTGTAGCTGGCTGTGTGGAATGATGTTGAATGCTGTCTTCAAAACAAAAAAAAAAAAAGAGGCCCTCCAATATGCAAGTTAATTTAAAATCATTGTCTATTGTATTGTGCCAGCTGCCTCTGTCATGTTGGTGTCACCTTTATATCCAAGAAATAGACAAGTTCCGTTTTGTCACTCAAACCACTAATGAAAGTATGGAATCAAAACTGCTTCCCATTGGACTAGTTCTAATGTATCTTTTGATTTCTGAGAGTGAGCACCTGATAGGCACTCTGAAGACAGCCCAAGACATATTATATGTCTTGTTGACCCAGACTTTCCATCATTGCTGTCCGTGACTTCCTCATAAGCAGAACAGAGTCAAGTCAGTGCATGATTTTTACCAGTCTTCCTATCACAGAATCGTTAAGATCAGAAGAACTTTATCCCACTGGATAGATTTGATAAAACTCATTCTTTGCCATTACTCATATGCTTCTTTCCCTGCGAGTTCCTTCTCATTTGATTATGCTGGCAGCTACTTAAGTACTAGGTTAAGGCAACTGATGTATAATTTCTATCAATTCTAATTTCTGTCTCATAAATATATGTTATATTTGATCTCTTCATTTTTTTTAGGAATTTTACAAATTTCCCAGAGATTCATAAAACCAGACATTCAAGTGGAAGAACTTTCAAATTATTTAAGTTCCCAAAATCAAGTTTATCAGGCTTATGGAATCTGAAAACAAATAGAGAGTCTCACTGACCTGCTTATTCTCTACACTGCCCTTCGTTGTTTACCTCAATTGTGCATAATATTTCTAGTGAAGACTGACACCAAAGCAAGTGTGTGTGGTCATGTCCTCTTTCTGAGGTGGAGGTCAAATTTTTCTTTAGTACTTTTTCCTTCCTAACCTCATATTAATGTACTTCTAGGATAATTTCTTGTTATCTACGTTCTTTGATAGTAAACTATATTTCCAATTGCCACTATATGCTAACAGAATTTCTTTAATCTTATGATTTCCCATGAGCCTGTGGTCTATCAGTTCTCTGAATATATGAGCCTTCTTAATGAAATTAACTGTTTTTATTTTGTTGCTTGTCTCAATGTTTCCTTCTCTAAGAACACTTAATCCTGCCATTTAATCTTGTCCCAAATTACTCTCTATTTATCTTTTTTCCTTGCTGGATGAAGTCATACTGAAAACGCTTACCATTTCAGTTGTTTTCTCTATATTCTGTAAAGAAAATAAAAATCTACAAAAGTAATTTAAGAAACGTACTGATCTCTCTTAATACTCAGCAACTCAGAGGGCTCATTGTCAAGCTACATATGCAGTTTCTGCAGGTTTTCATAAATTCCCTGTGCCTAGAGGAATACCAAGGACCTCAAGCAAAGCATGCTTCATGGTCTTAACAGTTTGACATCATATTAACACGCAGAGATCCTATGACATACTTCAAACAATGATCTCCTTTTTTTCATTCTAACGCAGCTATCTCATATGGTATCTTATCTCTCTTCTGTATATCCTTTCACTTGGAAGGACTTAATTTCACTGATTAATTAAAGAAACAATAAGTTATGTAGTGACATTTATGAATCTATACAGTCCCAAGTGACTATTTGCAAATGCATTTTCTTCATATACTTACTTAAGATGTGATCTTTTTTCTTGCTTGCTGTTCTCGCATACATACATGCATCATCATATCCAGTCTTCAGCAGAATTATGTCAGTGATGAGGACAGAAGCAATATATCTCTTTATCTCTGGCTTTTTATGGGAACTCCACCTTTAAAAGCACTTTCTTGTTTTGACTTATTTCATGCTGGGTTGTTGACTGATCTGGGCAATGGTCAATTCAATCTCCCAAAATCTAATATTTGAAGATGAAAGGGAAGGACCCTTGTGTCAAGAAAATAAGCTGAGCAGTGTTCAGATAGCACCAGTAACTCTCTCAGGAAAGCAGAAATATTCATTTATATTTTATTATTTTCTGTCTTCACTCATTACTGACTTCCCTTCATTAATGTTACAGCTTTTTTTTTTGTTTGTTACTAATTTGGTGCCCTTGGATGGTAGAAAAGTGTTGAAGAACCACATTTTGTTTCTTTTTTGATGAAAGTCTCCTATTTAAGAATAATATTTTGCCTTATACAAAGGGAAAGAGAACGTAATATTTAAGTGAAAATAAATCAGAACCACAAATGAAAATCATAAATATCCTCTAGCAACTATATCATAATATTAGTTAATTCATACAGTTACAAATATAGTTTCAACTTATTTTCTGATTTTTTTGTACCTTTCCTACGGAGCTTCCCCTCTAGATGCACTGATGGTGTAATGCAGTTAATAAGTTCATGTGCCAGCATGCTCCTCAGATTTTGAGGGCAGAATTTTTGTAGTAGGATTTTTCAGATGATTGTGATACAGGCGCACACATGTGCCATTCTTGTTTAATATCGAATTTTGGTATTGTGAAAGCTTCTTATATTTATATTGACATTTCTGAAAGTGCTTCTGTGCAGACAAAAACAAATCCAAGCAACTCAGCGAAAAAGCCTCCAATTTCTCGGATTAGCCTTGAATCAAAGGCAGTGTTTCATCTCCATTTATCCATTTCAGACTGAAGAGTCTTTCTTACACATATCCTCAAGTACCATTCTGCATGAATAAGTGAATTGCCTACATTTCCAGTTTTACTGTAAAGATATCAGCAATTCAGCGCAGTGCACTTCTGCACTTCCATAGAACCTGCTTGCAGAACTGCTGCAAAATAATTCTATAGCGTTTTTCCTTTTTTTCATGTTGGCCTGATTGTCTTCAGGGTTAGTCACATTGCTGTGAAAAATGTCATTGTGGAATTAATTAATTTGTCCCTTACTTTCTTGCAAAACAAGGTCTGGGGTTGGTCGCTATTCTAGGTCTGCTCTAAAGTTGATGCATAAATGTGAGAGTATTTTAAAATGATAGGAATTATTACTACAAGTGTTTCTTCTTGGATGAAAAGAGAGATGTAATAGGCTAGGACAAGTATTTCCTGCAGGCGCTGAAGCACATATTTTCTGACACATCAGGGCTGCATTGTAAAGAATCTTCACACTCACAAGAAGTTTCCAACAGGTAATTTCTCCCTGTGACCCTGGTCTGCACCAGTGCAGAGTGCAGCGCCTTCTGCATCACTTTTTCAAGTCCATGCACATTATGTAATAATGAGGGAGCATTTGATGACTCCTTGAAACTCTATCCTGATGGAGTTTATCATCCAGATTATAAATCTGATACATTGAATGACCTTTTAGACAGGCCATCCCAAGTCCTTTAAGGCAGAGTGCCATGTTTGAAGGCTAGTGTCTACATCTCTTCAGTCCTAAAAACTGTAAAGCGTAATAATTGGTGCATGAGTACTCTTGGTCCCTGCAGACAGTAATTGCTGACTTGAAGCATAAATGGGTAGTAGCCCTTTCTAAATCGGTATGAACAGAAGCTTTATTTTAATTCTTAATGCTTTCTTGGTACAAAGACATCCTATTTATACACAACTCTGCAGTAGCAGTGAGGAAGTACTGGAAAACTCTGCTTGGCAATAGGAAGTCTTGGAGAGATTGTGTCTTGCAAATGACTAATTCTCAGACATAATCATCATGAGGCCTCCCATGTTTGGGCAAGGATTCACAGTGTCTTGCAAACAATTAATTCTGGACCACCCTGGGCCATCAAAAGTAGGTGTCTTTCTGTATGCTCTTGAGTACAGCTTTCCTTCCCTTTTAGGTAGTTGAGCTTGCTCTGGGAGCTAATAGATGGCAGCTTCAATGGCTTTGCTGTGGCATTCCTCTGATTACAGAGACTGCAGGTGTGACTCCTTGGCATGAAGAGATTGTGCGAAGGGTTTAGCCTTTCCATTCTCTTCTGCCTCCCTTCATCTGCAGTGAGATTTGCTTACTTATAGTGCTATGCTCTGAGCATGTAGGTGCTGTATTTGCGTATGCCAAGGAGTCATAGTTATGCATTACAGCAGATGTTTTATGGTGGTTCTGTAATTAGCACTCTGCACTATTATGCCAGAGGCACAGATTTGATCTCTTGCTCTCTGGGCTGGCACAGGATGGGAGTTCTGCTTAGGCAGTGTGTAAAACCCCGGATAGGCAGGGAAAAGGAATATTTTTCCATTGCTCTGCAGTGGCCCTTATAGCTAATGATGAGGGTATTTTGTGCTCTTATGCCTTTCATTTAAGGATTTCCAAGTGCTTTACAAGCATTAAATCAGATATTCTGTACCCCAGTGAAAACAGCTAGTGTAGGGTACAGAGGGATCACTGACCTCTGGACCACAATACACCAGCTGTCTAGAAAGGCAGGGCAGAACTGGTCAACATTTTAGGATGGGAAGTAAGCAATTTAGCTTTCAATTAAAGCCACAGAGAAAACTGATGGAGGCAGAATGCAATGGTACTTACATTTAACCAGAGCACTTGGGCCAATGTACCAATTTTGAGGGGAAATTGCTGGGTTTCTTAATCCAAACACACATGCCTTCCATCAGCACCATCCCCTCTCTGCCCATCACACGACAGGTCACTGGCCTAGTGGTTCAGTGAGAAAGGTTCCATTCCCTGACTGACCAAAGGCCTACAGCCTGGCAATCTGAATTTCAGAAGTGCCAGACAAATTATGTGAGCCTCCACCAAACAGAATTGAAAGCTTGCATCAATACATGTGTATTAAGGCCTTTGTGCTGCAGCCATCAGATCAAGCTTCCCGCTCCATTTAGCAGCTCCTACCAGGACTTCTTGTGCATTTTTGTGATTTTTTTTTAGCTTCCTTTAGTGTTTCCTTCAGACTATTTATTCCTATAATATACTTCCCATGCTCAAATTAGAAGTCTTTTCATCTTATGTTCAGCAGTGTTACCTTAATAAATACAGAATACCCAAAGACATTCATTACATTTGCTAAGCTGAAAGTTATGTGTGCAGGTTTTTGAATGCCTTTCTTTCATTTATGACCTTCTTTCATCTGTGTCTATTTTAATTTCTTTCCTTAGTTATATTTCTTTTTCTTGGGTAGTTTATTTTAGTGTCATTTGTTAAACTCCTCTTTAGCCAGAACAACTAGCTTACTCTCTTTGCTTTAATTTGGGATCAATGCAGATGTCTATAGTTTAGATCTGCCTTTCTTTTTCTTATGTAACAGATTTTGTGGCTGGTTTTGTGTAACTCTGTATGTTGAACTGTTTCATGATTTATACTTTTTAGGCTAGTTTATATTTCTGCAACACATTTCATAAACTTTGTTTTTTTCTTAATATGATACTTTCCTGTTGTTGCTTTATGGTTACAAGTGACAGTGTTAATTTTTTGTTGACCTCTGTGGTTCAAATGCAACAGATGTAAGCAGGTTGGTATTTCCATCCCAGATGATTGAAATCCAACACAAGCTGTAGCTTGAAAAACTGCTGCATTATCATCTCTTTCTTTAGCTAAGTTGTTGACTACTACAGAAACAATCAGCAATCACAGAACATTGCAGAATTTGAGCCCAGGAACTCTGAATACTAAATGACAAATATAGCCTTTCAGCACAGCATATCAGAATCACATTACCATTGGCTACCACCATATTTTCCTCTTGTGTGTATAAAGCTTGGTTAGGTGATCCAAATTGTCCATGCTTGATTTGTTTTGATTATGATATGAACTAATACCAGGTTTCCTGTCTTCTGAAATAGCTTTGTTGTCTTCAAAGCAACATGATGATGCTACAGCTTTTCTTTTCTTTGGCGCCTAGCTTACTAGCACTATGGTGTGGTGGAAACAGAACACAGATGCTTTCTTTGCACATGGATGATTTGGTAATAACTCCATTGGAACCTCGTGTCAGTTTTTCCAGATCAGATCAGCAATTGTACCATTAGCAAAAGTTCTTCTGCCAGAAAAAATGCCACTGTGACATTTTGACTCTTCCTTTCTGTAGGTTTTCAGTCATCTGGAATCAGAGATATTACTGTCTCTTTTTTTTTTGACCTCTCCTGCATGTTGTCATGAATGCATTTCTTGTTCAGGCATCACGACTTCCAAATCCACAATACCAATATATTTGCACTCTGTATCTCTGTCCTTTCTTAACAACACTGGTACAATTATCTGGCAAAGATTTTCTGACATACTTGCACAAAAACATCTATACACCCCTCTGAATACAGCCAATTTTCATTTTCTTGTCTATTTTTTAATGTTATCTTTTTTACAGAGCAGCTGAAACACAGCAAAATCTGGAAGTGCTGCTTAACATACTGTGATACAAAATATGAAGATGACCATGACCAGCCCATTAATTCTCTCTGTTATCTCCAATTGAAAAAGTAGTAATCCAATAAATAAAACATTTCTACATATATACCCCTTGATCACACCATGTAGGACCAGCTCTGCTCTGAATGGACAGTATTTGTTCTTCTGTCTTACATATCAGTTCATAATGTCCCCTGTTGAATGTAAATGAAGTTAGTGTATTTGTGACATCTTTTTCCCTCCTTCTTAAAATACATAATGATTGGTCAATTGCATAGATCCTTACCTAAGTATTGTATCTAATTGCCACATGTTATATATCATGCAAATACCTCCGTAAAGAAGATAGCTAGGCAAACTAGTTAACTTTCTTCCATGGATGGTGGGTCATTCCGGGAGAATGTTATTGCCACTATTGGAATCTTCCAGTTTAGGAAAACTGCTGGCATTTTCTTGGTGATGGTTGCCGCTGTGTGTGAAGGGATAAGAACAGCAGCTTATGAGAGAAAGATGTGTCACAGCTGTTTTATGCCACAAGGTTGGTCAGTCTTTGCAGGGTCTAGTCAGTGAGGCAGAGAATTTGTAGAGGCCAACAGGTTGGGCAAGTGTCCTGGCGCCCTGCTCTCATTCTTGTCCTAGGGATCAAGTAGACCTTTTCACTTTCTAGAGGCTATAAATTGATATCAAAGACTGCCATGCTCCCTGGTGAGAAGATAAGGTTCCTTGTCAATGCTTACAGAAGTTCAATATGCTGACATATATAACACAGGGTCCTCACAGGCTCCCCTGTGTTAAAGTGGGCCATGATCCATGGGGAAAAATCTGAGCCATTATGTTACAAAGTGTAATTGCTGTATAAATATATATGTTTAATGTTTCATCAGTGCTATCTTTGAAGTGCTGTAAAGAAAGCTATTGCAAATACTGCTGACTTGTAATAAAATGGCTTTTCTTCAGAAACAGCATAAAGAACAAGACAAGTAAGGGTTAAACAGCATAAATACAATTTTATTTCTTCTTTCAAGTTACCCATCTATTTGATTTTTCTCATGTTATTCTTTCACTTCCTTACGTGTTTATTTATATCCAGCTTAGAAGCCAAAACATCAGTGTTCTAGGCATTGCACAAACACAGAACAAAAGAAGAGCCCCTGTGACAGAGGCTTTGTTTTTTTTCTCATCTCTTTATTGTAGCCTATTATGGAAAGGCTGCCTTTTGACAACTAAAGACAAATGTGTGTGCACCTGGAACTCGGGCTCTCCCAACCCCCTCTTTCAGCCCTCACCAAAATGATTGCTTTAACTTTGGCTATAAAGAGAGCAAACTTTCTTGGCATTTTTCAGATTCAATTATGCAAGACATTTCATTCTTATGTTTGCTTTTAGAAGGAAATAATTAGCAGGCATTTCTGTTTTCCACACAGATCTTAGTACTCTGCAAAGAAGATGACATTATACCTGAGTAAACAGCAAAGTGATTATTAAAACAAAGTCAAATAAAACAAAGAAGACTTTCCCTTTCTGTTAGAAACTCCTAGTACTCTGCAGCATTTCATGTGTAACTGAATCTTTTCTTCTCAGATTAATTTCTGTTATTCTCCACGTGGCTAAATATAGACTAATCGAAATAGGTTCAAGACTAGTAATTTATTTATGATAATTTTATTGGCCTTAATTCCTTTGTGATTGCATTGAGTTTAATTTGTACTACAGCAGCCTGCATGTAGAAAAATAGCTTTAATGATTTTTCATTATGGAGCTTTATTTTACAACATGCTTTGTTCTTTAGTATTTGGCAACAACCTTTCCTCCTTTTCCTAAGGTCAAAATGGTTTGAGCTTCGACTAGGTATTTAGAGAGATCTGATAAAGAAATTTCATCTCTGTGGGTACTGGCCGGTGATGAACAGAACCCTAGGTTTCAATAGAGACTAATCTTAACTCAGGAGGGAAAATTCAGGAGGAGAAAAGCAATCTGCTCTTTAGTGACAGATCGCTGACAATTTACTTCCACTAGCCACCTCTCTCTTCCTGCCTAAACTGTCAGAGTGCCATTGAAGAAAAAGCCCTTTGTGCCTGTGTGCAGAAAGAGACTGTCATCACCATTATGAATGGTATTTTACATAGGGCTAGTAAAGATCAGCAATTACTTCATCCTTCCTGCCTCTTCTTTGTGATGGTTCCTCCTCATGCTGCAACCAGCTGAGGTTCAGCTCATAGGACTTCTGCTTCCCCACTGTGCAAGTGCCTCTGATGGTTGCCTCATACACAGACTCCTTCATTCTAGTCATCTTCCCAGATCTCTGCTGGGGAAGAGTTTTCTCTCCCAGCACCCTGGGAACAAGATTTGAAGCTCTGTTTTTGACTTAGAGCCCTACTTCAGGCTGAGGAGCAGCCGCAGTTGCTGACTGTGGCTGCTTCAAACCTGAGGGGGATCTGTTGGAAAGAGCAAGAAAGTGTGTGGGAGAAGAGGATGGATGGATTCTGGGAGGGCAGAAGGGACAGAAAAGGATGGGTACAGTAAGGAGCATTGTGAATGGAAAGACAGGGTGTGAAAGCTGGACTGTAACTGAAGTCTGAAAAAATTTGAAAACCTGTTATTTCTTTTTTTCCTGGATTGAGAGGAAAACAGAATATTTTTTAGAATGGGAAATTCCAAAATAAACTTGAACTTTTGAAAGCTTATAAACTGGGTGTTACACTGCCTTCCTGAGTGGGACCAGCACTGGTGGATTCAGCAATCAAAACTGAAATTCAGCTCTTTATCTCATTTGTCTCAGATTTGGGCTCAAATCATATCCTTTGTCAGGCACTGTAGTCTTGTGACTCAAACTATAGGTTTGACAGTTTAATTGGAGGGTATGATGTGGTGTGTAAACATAGCTCTAGCTCAGCAAAGGTGCCTACAGGCAAAGGTGAACTCTGGAAGGAGCAAACTACTGCTGCCATGAGGTATTACAACAGCTCCAGAAAATAGAGTAATGGTGGATCCAGACTGAAATGAAGGGGTATGGTTTGGTTAAAGACAACACTGTTTTGTTTCAGATCAAGTGGTCTCCAAAGTAAATCTTCCTTTCATCCTCAAAAAGAAAACATGAAACATTGACATAATATTTTCCTGTATAAAGCATCTGGGTTAAAGAAGATGCTTTGATTTCCATTGAATATGCCTGTCACAGGAAAATTCCCAGTCCTTGGTAGTCAGTGAGTCAGACAAGCAAGATGAATAAGGGTGAGTCAGGGATTTTATGACAAAGCAGTGAGTAAAGATTGATGTGATGAGGGAATATCTGGTGTGGGCGAAATGAGTGTGAAATGACTTTACTTAGACCAAGTTTGTTGTGAGGTGTGTCTGAATCACACCAGAAATGGCTTCTTATATAGGAAAGCACAGTCCTTATGCACAGTGAGGATTACGACTGCTCACATTTTAAATAGCTCCATCCCAATTCCTTTGAAACAGGATGAGATTTAAGTTAAGGAGCTTCAATGGATAGAACTGCCGGATCTCTGGTTTAGATAGAGCAAAGCCTGCTTCTAGTTTCTGCTTTCATTAGCTTTGAATAATTTCATTTGTGGTTTTGTTTGTGTTTTTTAAACAACAAATAACGAGTATTTTTAGGTCATTAGCTGATAGAGATCCTTTTAGATGTTTAAAAAATTACTTATCATGTTCTGTGTACTAGAAACAGGGGGTATTAAACAGCTCAATTTATGAATTTAATAAGAATCATCCAAATTAGAAAGCAGCACATTATAAAGCCAAAGTATAGGAATTCCTTTAATTGCGTCTTCGGGTATAATTCCTGCAGATTAGAACTGTGGCATCCTAACATCACAGTCAGCTTGTTTACCTACAAGAATCAGGGTGGAAATGGAGATTTCACTGCTGCTTCTCCATGTTTTTCTGCTATTACAGTGAATGTTTTCTGTGTTATTGTTCTCTTCCCTTTCTCTTTCATTTCTTTATGCTCTGTCTATATTGTATCCAGTCTATGATGTTTATCTCATTTCCTTTTTAATCATTTCACCAATTGTCCCTCTAAATATTCTTCTTGTTTTAATGTCTTTGGAATTGTTTAATGTTGGTGTCCATGTTCTTCACTGTTTGTTTCCAAGGAGATATTTTGTTTGTCTCCTATATTTTTTCTGAATATTCAGAAATATTCTTCTTAAAGTGTTTCAGCAACTTAGTTACTTTGGGTGGGTTTTTTTGTTGGTTGGTTGGTGTTTTTTTTTTTTCTGTGACTTACAATTCACATTTATAAAGTACAACTACCTTTCTGAAGCAATGGTAAATACAGTGCACAATATAGAAGAGGTGTGAGGTCATCTCAAATACTCTAACAACCACTATTTTTTTTCACTAGAGAACAGTGTTGAAGCAAACTTCAGCGTGTAGTATTTTAAATATAGAAGGGGTCTGAGACCAGCAAAAGATACAACAACTTGTGTCTGTTTCATACATGCTAAACACATGAGAAGATTGTGGCAACACTTTTTGGCCTAAACTAAGTTTTAATGTCTGTTCAAAAACATACAAACCCTAATTGCAGTTTATGTGCTTCTGTGTTAGTATGCTCTGAGATACAAGACTGAGGACATAACCTGTACTGTTATAAATCACTTTGCACAAACTAACTCCAAAACCAGAAGAGCTAGGGATACCTGTGTCTCCCATCCAGAAGCAGAGTAACTTTTTCACTTAAGCACAGTTCCTAGGGCAATAATCAATTGCATTTGAACCTGAACTGGTATGTCCAGCTTTGGCTTGTGCCATTTGGGTTTACTGGCATCAGCAGTGCTAATTGAAAGTTCTTCATACTGTACGCTGCTGCACAGTGTAGATGTAAGAAAGATGCGTGAAGGTGCCTCAAAACTGAGCCTGGGGTTCAGCAATTCAGTCTCTGCTACAAAGCTTTGTATTTCCTCACTTGCCATTTCTTAGTGCTTGGTATCTCCAGCACCTGTGGTTGCCACCTAAACCAAGTTACGTGTTATTTCCTAAAGCGATATTGACCCTGTGACTAAAGGAAGAGGCTGAGACCTAGAAGTGGAATTTTCATTCCCAATCAGCAGGTGATAAACTGAAGGGCCATTAGTTCTTAGTATATAAATATTTTTCGATTGATTTCATTGTTTTGAGCAAAGCACTGAGCTCTCTATCATAAAGTTTTGGTTTGTAAAACTTAGAAGACTAATAACCTGCTTCCTGAGGCTTGAGTTCTTTTTGAGGAAAGTATGACTATTTTATGTTGTATCATACTGTCTTATAAGTTCTTACTGTTTATTGCAGCAACAGCAAGGTCTCATGATATTTCGTATTCCTTTTTCTCTTAATATTCCAGTTCTTGCAGACACATGACTGTATAAAAGTTTCAGCTTTAACTGAAATATATTTCTAGCTGTTGCAGTTGTAAAGAAAGAAAACCTTGATGTAGTAATTCCCTGAAGCCTAGAACTAAATCTGGGACAGAAATGAAGAGGACCAAGCTATGATGCTACTTAAACTGAATAGTATCTGGCAATGGGAGGCTTGGCAGCATTATGTGAGTGAACAGCAAGGTGAGTACTTGAGTAAACATTGAGTATATGCAGCCAGACTGATAATTAGAGAATCGTCAACCATTTGTCTTCAACTCGAAGGAAGCACTGCTTGACTAGAGAGTGTAACTGAACAAAGTTCCAGTCAAAGGAAGCAAACATTAAAGATGCTTTGTTTTTTTCTACTCCAAGTCTCTGTTTAGCTTATTGCATCAGAAGAATTAGGTACAAATTTCTCTCCCCATTTTTATTGCAATCTCTCACTCTTACTAGTAATTAGAAATTACTAGGCTTAGATTACCTTCAGTGTTTAAAATTTTTTATATGCAAGAGCCATTAATTTAAAACGGCATTTCTGTAAACTAGTTGAACTTGGTAACCTCACATAAGAAAAGGCGATGATGTACTTCTATTGTGGGTGCCAAAGAAATAGCTTTGGTAATGTTGGTTTCATGATACTGCTACTTTCTGCTTTTTTTTTTTTTTCCCAATCTTTTGTCTAGACTCGATCTCACATTTTTCAGGTGACAATTCATAAAAATGCCTCTACCTGTTCTGCACTTTTATGTCCACTAATGTTTTCACCATGAACCTTGCATACTTCAACATGGCAACAATGAAAAAGGCAAATAATACTCTTATATTTATGGTTTAAAAAAGTCTCCTACATGTATTCTTAAAAAAAAAAAAAATGAATATAAGTGCTTTTGCAACATTGCCTTTTAAGTATTTTAAATTAAAGGCACAAAACCCTGTGTGGAATAAATTGAACATGTACCCATTGAAATCAATAGAGCTACACAGATTTAAAGCAATTTGATATCTAGTCCTCTATTGCAAATGCTAGATTAAGTTGGAAAGTTATGTACATGAGATCAGTTCACTTCAAACCACTTCACTTTCACTTGGGAATCTATAACGAGCCTAAAAATTTTGAAATATTCCCAAAAATGTTTGCACAAAGGGAGAAAAAAAATTAAATATGCTTTATATCTTTCTACTGCTTTTACCTGGGAAGATAGATTTGGAGTAGTTTTCAAAATGACTGAAGCGAATCTGACAATTTATCATAATTGAAAGTGTCTTAGGAAAATGTCTTGGAGGCTCAATTTCCTGCTGAGAAAGGGAGTATCGTTGTTGTCACTGACCTGTGGCTGTAAAAGATGCGTGATCAAGACTTATTAATTACAACATTAAATGCCAAATATATGAGATACCTCAGACATTTTATTGGATGTGGGAACTAATCAACTTGCTACTGAAGTAATTCAATTCTGTGCAGGTTTATTATTCAGGCACTTAAAAGCTCAAGGAATGACAGCTGATATATATGAGGGGAAACTGAGAAAGACAGCAATAGTTCCTTTTAATTGTATTTATTTTATTGGATAAAAGTGATATACAGCTTCCTTTTTTGGTCTTGAAGTGATTTGTCTCGTGCTTAATTACCATTTAAGTATCAATGACAGAATATAAAAATAACAGCCATCCTGAAAATCACAGTTGTCTTCAGACAACTTCAGCTCTTCAGGCACCAAGTGAGTGGGCTGCAAGGCAAAGGTGCCCCCACTTGCTTTAAGTAAGCCAGCTTCAGCACCTACAGCCTTTGGGAACTAAGGCTTATCTGTGTTGCTGATCAAGGATGCTCCTGAGTTGAAGCATGTCCCCTCGGTGCCATCATAGGCAGAAACTGTCCAGGTTGTCCCCCAGCTGGAGGTGCCCTCTCCAGGCTGGGCTCTCAAGGCAGGAGCTGAGCAGCACATTGTTAGCTCACTGTGCTTTGGAAATTGTGGGAGCATGTTTTTGCCTCCTTGAACATGGAGAAACTTCTTTAGCCGAATTAATGCCTGACTGCCCTGAAACTGGTGTCATGTGCTGACTGAGCCAGTCAGCCTGGCAAGGTGGAGCCCCCTTGCCAGCTGAAACTGTTTTCCACAGTCTTTGTGGTGAAGCATGTGGGATTGCATTAATTACAGAGCAAAAAATCTACTGAATTATATTTCTCAGCAAGTATAAAGATAACTTGTCAGTGGAGGACAGTTGACTGTTTCAGTAGGACAGCATTCTTGATGGTAGATTTTTCTTTCACAGAAATGCATCCCACGGCATGTGTGAGAAGCTGTTTAACTCAGTGAAAACAGAAAGCTGCTCACGCTCTTGAATGATGAACTACATGGGGACAGTATTGTGCTTTTACAGATGGTGCATGTCCTTCAAATGGGAATATTATGGCTTTAGAATAGACTAAACAAGACAAATTGGTGTGTCGTCAGTTCTCATGGACTGGGTGGTGGAGTTTGAATTCATTAAAACATATTTTATTTGTACTTTAAGTTTGAAAGCAAGATATGCCCTTGGCAGAGGAACAAAACTTAGCAGGAGAATATGCACCTACTTAGCCTCTAAGCTGGAATCTTATGCAAAATTTGTTTTGTGAGCTTTCATTTTGAATTTGAAATGCAGATTTCATCTCTCTTTACCCTAAGTTCAGTAATTCATGAACATATTGGTAGAAATATTAAAGCTATAGTAACTGTGTCATTTTGGGGTCTTTTTTACTTGAAAATACCCTACTCTTGTTTATCTAGCATAATAGTAGTGTGACAGAAGTAGTGTTGTTTTTTTGTATGCAGCAGAGCCCAGAGATACCAAGAAAATCAAATTTTTTGTTGCGTTTTTTTTTTTGTTTTTTTTTTTTTTTTTCCCCTTGGTATGGCTGCTCAGCTCTATTCCAATAAAATGTCCATTTGTTTGCTGCCCAAAGGCTTTCTAAAACAAAAGTTTATAATATTTGTAGATATATTTTCACTGTGTTCAAATCGGTTTGAACATTAACACCTCTCTGGAAGAACATTTACACTCCTTCATGTTTTTACAGTGGGTTACCAATTCATTCCTTGTCTTAGTACCTAAAGCCTTACCTTTAAACATGGTAGGAGTTGGGAAAACAGATAAAAATTCACACCAGCATTTAAAATGGCATGAAAACCTTGTGACAGTTAGGTCAGATGCTCATACAGATTAGCAGTGTTAGAGAAAAACTAGAAAATAATTAGCAAATTGTCTTTAAACTTCTTTTTACAGGTTATTTAATGAGAAGAGCTAAGGAGGAAATGCCAGCATAATTAGATAAGCATTTTACTTGTAGTTAACAGTGATACAATGATATCAGCTAAATTTTGAGTTGAAATTTTAGACAGCATGCTAGCAAGGGGAAGTGTGCTCACAGGGATATTTCTGTTACTCGTTCCTAATGGAGCTTTACTCAGATAAAGCAATGGATGTCATCTTCATATAGCGCCTTCCGGCCAGAACTAGCAATAAAAATACACAATAGATTTAATGCAGCTCTGCTGTCCTCTGACCAGCAAGTTATTCTGCCAGTTGGCTATAGGCAGGGGCAAAGAGTACACTAAGCTTCTGCAGCCTTGCTCTTAAGTCTTTTATTACTGTAGTGTTATGCAGTGGGCCTAAGTTGAGGGACAGATGACCAACTGAACCTGTGAAAATGCATAACAGAATAATAATGATGAAAGCACAAACTACCAGAAACATGAAGTCTTGAACAGAATTTAGAAGTGCATTTGTAAGCACATTTTTTGTATTGATAATTTAATATCATCTTATATATAATTATTATATATAATTTAATATTATCTTAATTATATGGTTATCTCCTCCCCAAGATTTTTCTGTTTGACAGTGTCACAGTTAAACAGGCGAGGACATTACCAGTAGGCTGGTCATAGTCATATGGAAATCCTATTCTAACCAAGCAGAAGTTTTTTGGTTTACTATAGCAGCTTAGTGTGCAAGATAGATTGTTTTTAAATGTGAAACTTCATTGCATGATGTCCAGCTGCGGCTTTTAGTACCCAGTGCATATTGCTGCTACATATGAAATATTTCTCTTTTGCTGGAATGAAAACGAAGGGAGCATGCAGTGTTTTGGTGCTAATAGGAAGAGAATGTACCATGCTGTGGTGTGAGCTGCATAATGACGAAGATCTCCACTGAGGAGGTGTGCTTTCCAAACAGTTATGCAGGTGTACTGTTCTGGATATACATACAAGTTTTTTGTTTTCATCAAGAGATCTGATAAAGATCAGGAAGATGACAAGTTCTGTCACCACTCTCAGATTTTTAACCAGTGCAGAGATATTGATGTTAGTAGCATGGATCGGTATTGCTGTAGCTGTGTGTGGGTGAAGCAGATTACTGAAGAATTCAATCTCTAGAGAAATACAGCAATAAATTATTTAGATTCCAACCATCAGCATCTAATAGGTAAATTACAATTTAATTTCAATTAAGAAGATATAGCTGAGTTACCCATTCGAGGGGTGCAATCAAAATCCCCTAAGACCAGAATCAGAAAAAGTGTGCAGATTTCTGCTTAATACAATGTTCGTTTCCTTTTAAATGGAAATTATTTCTGATTTATGCTAGCGTGTCTTGAACAGGTTTGTGCCCATTTGTTTACCTGGTTTACGACATGTGTATCTCTCCTCTGGGCCAAATGTTGTACTCCCTGCAAAACAAAGGTTATGGCACTAGCGCAAGTTTACTTCCTCTAGGCCAAATTCTACCCACAGCTTTTTGAATGTAAATCACTGGCATTACACATGGGTAACTGAAAGCTGAATTTATCCTTGAGTGCTCAGTTCAGTTAAAATTATTTTGCAGCTTCTCTGCAGATGGCTAAGAAATCATCCAACCCCAATGGTATAGCTGCCTTTTATTCAGTATTCTCTTCACAAATCTAATGTAAGGGTTGCTTATAAATATACATGCTTTATTTTAAAATTGCTGTTGAAATTCACTGCTGTACATAGTACAGATATAGTGAAAGCAATATCTGAAAGCTCGTAATTAACCATTCCTGATGTTCAGAGAATGCAAAGCAGGCTAAGTTTTCAGATATTGTATCCAAGATATTATATCCAAATAGTTTTCAGTGATTCTTCACATAACTGTGACTGGTTTATGGTAGAGCTGTATTAGTTAACATTCCTGATAATCATCACTGCCAATGCATTGTGTTTTGTGTTTCAGATCCAATCCTGCCTTGCTCTGAGCACAAATAATTCAACTCCCACTGTAAATCCTTTCTAATTAGGTTATTTTTGTTTTTTAATGCCTTACTCTGAGAGCAAATTAATGATTTTGGACTGAAACATGTGTAATCTGTAATGACTTAGTTTATCTGGCTTTTAAAGACCATTTGTTTTGTTTTTCATCTGTAACAACCCTGTTTAGACTTAAGACTGTAGGCAGTAAATACTAAAGGTAGAGCTGGTGCTGAGGCCTCCATAATGCCACCCATGAGTGAATTCAAACCAAAGAACAATCCCAAACCAAAACTAAACCCTTGGAGGGCTTAAATGATAATGGTAGTAGTATGTTCATCAACCGCCATGCAGCAGTATTAAATACCAAACTTTGTGTCATTTTATTGCCTATTTGTACTGGTAGCCTCAGCCTAATTTTCTATGATGAGATATCACAGATTATGGGAAATTTCCTGCGTCTAAACTTTTGCAGATCATTGTAGACTCCAGGCTAAATCAAACTTTTTTGAGCATACCTGGTTTGATTAACAGTGCAGGAATTTGGTTTAGTGGAAACCAATGGTGAATTCCTTCAGCCACATATCAGAATGTGATCACTTCATTAGACAGTAATTAGAAGTCATAATTTTCAAGATCCTCCGTACATTGCTGTATGGTCCTCTACAATGTGAAATACTTGACAACAGTCAAGTAGGGGTTAAAATCTCTGTGCAATTATCATATGTTTTAAAAAGACTTGTAAAATGTTAAATATATTTATTTATTTATTGTCACCCATAGATTTAAATGGAAAACTATGCATGCTTTGAGAATTTCTGGAAGCCAGTTTACAACCAAGAAAATGTACGCTTTATTGGAGTACATTATTTTACTCAGTAAGCTTTTAGAAACCCTGGGGATGTTCCTGTATTTCATGTTGCTTAATCTTACATGTCTAAAATCTTTTCACTGCCAACACTTGTAATTTCCTGAGTCTTGGAAACAGCCATTAACTCTCCCACAGAGTCTTGCAATGCATTATGTGTGGCCTTACCCCTAGCACATGTCTCAGAAGTACCATGTTACAAACAGCTTTGGTAAATCAACCATTTATTGTCAAATTGGGTGTTTAGCAAAGTTGGGTAAATACCTCAAATATGGATGGTCATTTACTAAAATGAGCTGTAGAAGAATTTTCATAGCAGTGTCAGAATCAGACAACCAGAGATGGCTTATTAAATTATTGGTTAAAAATAAATAGATTTTTATTTTCTTTTTTTTTTTTTTTTTTTTTGTGGCAGTAAATGCAACAAAATAAAAGAAGTTCCAGATGACTTTGGTTTATTTAGTCTTCCCATTGCTTCTGCTCTACGCAGCCAGATAAGTACATGCTGTGAAACTGTGAGAGCTTCTAGGGGTACCAGCTCACATAAAACAGCACTTAAGCATATGTTCAATCCCACTAGACTTGTAGTCAAGCATGTGCTGAGAGAGCATTGTTTTGGGAAGGATGAACAGTTTTCAGTTGCAGTTGCCCATTACTTCAAAGAAAGGTTAATTTTACACACCAGTCAAGTAGGCTCGATAAATCTAAAGCAGCTTGATAAAAATAGCATCAAAACTAATTAGAAGACAAGATATAAAGAGTTATGTCCATCTGTGGAGAATACTATTGATTTCGGACCTTCAAAAACCTCAAATAACTAACAATATAATGCCTTGTAAATGCCTTGTAAACAGGCATATGCAGATTTAGATATTTACACTATGTACAAAACCAGATTTAACTGTAAAGGGAAATAGCTTTTGCTAAAAAAGGTAAAGCTTTTCTTTTGTTATTGCAAGTCTGTCAGGTCTTGACCTGGACTGCATTATCAATATTGGTAATTTCACAAATGGCTTTGAACTAATGTAGGTTTGAGTATCACAGAGCTGTGTCCATGCTAGGTGCACTGGTGGGGTTCTGGGGTTGAGATGATGCGGTGCCCTCCTTCCCTGATCAACCCTGTCCCAGAGGTCACAGCCAGGTGAGCTGTGCTGGGCAGAGGATGGTGACAGGGTTGGTCACAGCCCAGGCACCCCCAGATGCTGGCCCAGACCTATTTGGTATCCAGCCAGGCAAGCAGAGTCTCTTCAGCAGGGGTTGGCTGGACCCAAGTGAAAATGCAGCTCCAAAGCCAGGGGCTTATGTGTGGTCTTTCTCTTGCCTTAGCTGTTTTTCATAAAGTTTTCTGCAGGCTTGCACTGGTATGCCATGTCAGAACACACTCCAATTAGTCTAATTGGTTCCTGTTGGACAAAATAATCCTGGGTACTGGCTGACCTCCTGCTGGTGGTGTAAACCTACACAGCATGATGATCCATCTCTGACCACAAATCCTCTTCAGTGCAGGAAGTACAACTGACCAGAAAGTGGGAAATGGTGTTAAAATGGCTTCCTGTACTGACAAAGGCTTGGAGAAAATGTGTTTGTGGGAGAATAAATAGATCTGTTCATTACTCTCCTGCTTTGTTCTCAATAACTATAAAACAGAAATTTTCCCTCATCTCATGTTATTTCAGGCTTTCACTGAATCGGTACCTTCAAATTCCAAATTTTGTTGAAGTTGGACATTGACAGAAGTTAAAACAAGGTTGGAAGATCTTTTCTTATCAATGGGAAAGCCTGATGATAATGCTGGTGCATTAGAGTGGGGAGATGGAGCACATATGGACATAACCCCAGCTGAACGCATACCCCAGCACTGGAGAATCCCCCTGAACTATGAGAAAGGCAGGATACATTCTTCATGCTTGACAGTCCAGATAAATACAGCTGTGCTCATGACATCAACTTATTATCAGCCTTTCCAACACTTCTACATGCTCCATAAGGACATGATGCTTCCACCATCACCAATTAGACTAAACTTTCCCCCCCAGTCTTATTTACCAATGTGGCTAGAGACTTTCTTAGGACAGACGTTCTCTTATAAATGGCAGTTTTCACCCTTCTTTCAATCTGAAAAGAAGCTTAACTGTTTCTTTCTGTGCTCAGTCTCTTAACAAAAAAATAGATCTTGTTCTGAAAATCTTTTTTGCTGGAAGGTTCATGCATGTTAAAATCCTGCAGTTTAATGATTATATTTGGTCAGAGCTTAGTGTCTAAATTTGCTGGATATAAGCAGGAAGGGCCTTATTTAAAATGGGAAGGTGGCTTAAAAAGAAGACCTTAATATTCTAAAGTCCTTTTTTATTAACTTCACATTTGAGAGAAAAAAAAACTTACAATTTACGTCAGAATCTTTTGTTCATTTAATGAATTTTTCAAGGTATTAAAAATAATTTGTGCAATGTGATGACTATTAAGCTAGTAGGTGAGGATGGGAGTAGAATATAATTTCAATTAATATCCCATCTGAAATAAAAAGAACATTCTCAAAGATTAAGAAAAAAATCTTTACTGGTTCAGGAAAGAACCTCATTGTCTTTGGAAACTAAGCCATGTGACATGGCAATAACAGCTCCATAGAAGAGAGAGAGGGAAGCATGTTGAAGTCCATTCTTTACATTTAACACTTCAGAAAATGCACCTCAGGGAAGCTACCCGGCAGCCACAGTCCTCATTCACACTCACAATATATGTGTGAGAATATATAAAAATATATATATATAACTCTCCTCATCTTGCTAGTTTCTGTGGGTGATGTGATTACAGACTGGGAGGAGATTAAACCTCAGAGCACAGCCACATGGTGGCTCTAAGCAAGTTTACTTTGGAAGTGTTAAATGTGTGAAGTGATCTTCAATATATGCAAATTAAAAGCTTCTGGAAGTACTGTGCATGCAATGAAAAGAAAATATAGCCTTCTGCAGATGGAAAAAGCAAGCTTATTAGGAATTAAGAACTGTCTTAGTCCTAGGGAAATAAGAGAAAATGGTGCACGTAATTCTCACTATAGCAAAATGTAATTAACAAGAAGGTCAGAGGGCATGGACATAGTGTGCAATTAAGTCTTCCTCAATCTTGCACTACACAGGTAAACACAATACAAGTTTAATAATGAACAAATCCTCTGGTATCTAGAGCACATTTTTAGAGCTCTCATTTACATGAACTCTGTGGGGATCTTATTTCTTGCTATTGCATATTTTGCAGTTCTATATAGGAATTTCAGGAAGTCTGTAAAGACATTTTGCTCACATCTTTCTTTAGGTTTCCTCTGATCCCCCTACAACTGAAGCATTACTGTAGTTCATTTTTCTACATGTTGCTTGAAATTTAGTGTTAATGCAGATAAGGCAAAACTGTAATAAGGCTGCGGCTAACATGTGAAAGCTGTGCTTTGAAGTGATAGCGTAATGAATGCCTATGTTAGTTACTGCTGGATACATCCTTTACCTTTCAGATGTGAAGTTATTTTAGGAGGTTTTATGCATTTATTTTTTTATTTAGTCCAGGAGTCTTGGTTGAGGATACAGTATTCATCCCATGCCTGTTCACAAGTGCATAGGGGGAACAGGTTCAGCTCTGATTGTGCTTTGAGCGGTAGGCCAGAGTAGATGACTTCCCAAGGTCAACTCCGACCTGAATTAATCTGTCTAAGATTTGCATGCAGATTTCCATGTTAGCTCTTTGCAGTTCTTTTAGGGAAGCAAAACATTTCAGCTAAATGTTGCATTTCATCTGCAGTAAACTCAAGTTCTCAGAAGTGGTCTGCTTTTATTTGTGCCCCTCAGCTGCCACTTTACTTTCTCTTGTCTGATTTTCTGTCAGGCTTGCCTTTGATTTCTGTCTCATATAGTAAATCTGACTAAGATCCACTACCCTTTCTGCTTTTACTTTCCAAACTCTTTCTTCTCTGTGGCTTTAAGCCCAGGGAGTAGTGTATAAAATGCTGCAAACCATAACATAACATCTAGTGTGTCTAAAAAAAATTAACGCTAGCAGATAGGACTATGTTGTAAATTTGCCTTTCTAGGTAGCATCAGCTAAGATGCATGCAAAGGGGCTCTCTAGGCTTAGAAACATCAAGAAACATATCAGAAGGGTGAATTCATACACTAAATTATCCCCTTACCTCTCATGTTAGACCTCCTAGCCTCACACTGTGGATAACAAGCTAGTATATAATCTGAAAGTTGTAAACAAATTCAGGATGAGTAGTGCAAAACCGACCTGGCTCATCATTTTTGTCATCAGTGGAGAAGGCCTTTGCCTGTCTTGGTTTCTGTTTTTTGGTTTTTTTTTTTTTACATGTGCAGGGTTCCCTGTGAGCAGGAAGAAGTCTGCAATAATGTGTCAATGTAGATGGTATGATCTTGACAATGTATTCCTCTGTTTCTTGGGCTGTTGACCTGTAACGTTTGAGGTACAGTGATTGTTCTGAAAACTGGGGGAATTCCTGTTCAGTCTAAATCCTCTTGAAACAGGCATAAAAGGCTCTGCAGAAAATGCTTTTCTTGATTAAGACAGAAACAAGGACTGAAGAAGAAGAAAGCCATTTTTGTCTCTTGAAATTCAGGTAGTAGGTGCCTGCCTGCCAGATGTATGAGAGGCAAGGCAGCAGAAGAATGAGTGCTAGTGTATGAGATACGAGTTTGCTCCCTTGCACACCCCCATTTTCCAAAGGCTCAGATGGGAAGTGAATTACTGAATTTCATGCATTCAGGAGCTAAAAAAAAAAAAAAAAAAAGGATGTTATTTTTGCTGGTTTGGATTTTGTATTTTTTTTTTTCCTGACAGTCATACAGTTTCCTACATCAAAGCAAGAAGAAACAAACAGCTGATATATTCCCCAAGGGGGAGTGCAGAGGGTGAACTGGGGTTACCCTTTGTGAAAAGGGCATGCAGACCATGTTCGACACATCCAGCTCTACTGTGGCCCCATTCTTGAAGCCCTGCACCTGCCTGGGCTGCCTCAGATTTCGTGGGCACTCTCATCTTCTGCTTTGTCCATTACCAAACAGGGCTGGTGCTGAAGGCTGCCTTGACTCTTCTGCAAATGCACCTCAGGCATGGCTCATGTCACTGCCAGAGGTGCACAGCAGCTCGAGGAATATGGCTCTAATTAGGCAACGGCTCTATAAAATGTTCCTTTCTTCTTCAGCTTTAAAACTCATTTACCCTTTCCATATATGTCAAAACATATCAGATATTTAAAGCATGATCTCTTGAGATCATGCTAATTCATGACTCCTTTAACTTACAGCTCTTTTTATTGAATGATTGTGGTATGTCTTATACTCTTGGTTTTTTTTTTGCTTGCTTGCTTTCTCTGTTGTAAGTTGAGGTTATGTTTGTTTTCAGAGGTATGACTATATTTTGCCTGACAGAAAATAGGTGGTTTGTTTGAAATATCTGTTATTCTGAGCATTCCCCATTTCTCCTAGCAAAAAATAGGGAGGTAGAAGATGATGGTACTGCAATGCTTGTACTGACAAGGGAAAGAATACAGATATTTTTGGTTTACTGAATACTGCATAGAAAGAGTATTAAAAAAAATCCCAAATGAATCAGAGGTAATTTTTTATAAACAAAATCATAGTTAAATTATTGAGCTTGAACAATCCTAAAGAAAGTAGCACGGGCAGATTCAGTATTTTAAAACAAACATGAGAAAATATTGTCTTGAACTTGTGCATTTGGTGAGGAGAATGACTTTCTTTAACATTAATAATCCCCACATAGCTGCATAGAACAAATGGTGATAGGGGAAATAACCTTACCTATACTTGGTAGTGCTTATAATGAGACTGATATTTACTGTTCTTTAAGCCTATATTAATTTTACAGTGGAAGTCTTGTCTCACTCTTTTTTTTTTCCCCTTTGTATTGATATTTGCTATTTAATGTGATCATGAAGACCAAACTAAAGCTCCTGCAGTTACATTTCTCCTTGTAAATCTCGTAGCTGAAGAGCAATGGTAAAAATCTGACAAAGTGTTTAGTTTTTGCACACAATCAGAGCTCAGCTTCAGCCATCTTATAAAATTAACATTGTTATTAGGGAATGTGTTGGTTTATAGTTCTGTCTATCCAGAACTGTACTGTATTTCTCCTTATTGCAATGGAATGACTCCATAAATACGTTAATAATAACTGATCATTTTTCTTATAATGACTGAGAATCTTGTGCCTGGTTGTTTAATAAGAAAGGAAGAAAACAATCTTCAGCCTGCCCTTGGTAGGATTTTGCCTGAACAAAGAGTACAGGTTACAGTCCAAATGAAATTTCTTTCAGTGCGTATCTGTTTCATTTTCTAAAGTATATATATTTTGATAGTACCTATGGGAGTAAATTAAATTTGAGCTTAAAATTGCTGCTTTAGGAGACTAAGCCGCTGCAGTGATATTGGGCTGTTATGCATTTGTTAAAGCTCTGCTTTTTGCTGCCTACCTGAATGTTCGGAAGTTTCTAGTGTTTATGTGAAGTCCAGATGAGTAGCTAGGACAATTCTGTGCAATGCAGAGGAGGAAAAAAGCAGCCGCGTTCATAGAAACTTTTTCTTTACATGAGTGCATTCATCCACGGCAGCCATTCTCCACCCTGACACCAGACAAAGGTCTTGCTAATGCTGCTCCTATGCAGTGTACTGAAGGCTTTGGGTATGCTACACAACTGCAGGTTGGCAAGGGCATGACACTATTAACCAAAGCTGTCTCTCAAATCTCAACTGACCTCAATACCAAAGCAGAACTTGCAGCAAGTCCTTACGCCCTTCAGGCACTTATCAGTTCTTTTTAAGTGGATGGGAATATAGGGTTTTGGTCTTCTAGTGCAATTTGAAAAATACGTATTGCTCAATATATATGAATTGATAAAAACTGCGTAGAACGTTAAATTTGAGGTTAAGTGCTTCAGCACGTTGGTATTAACTGTGTTCTTTTAGTTTTTATGTTCTTAAGTATGCAAGTAATATATATTTATATTGCAAGTGTGCAAGCAAGTAATATATATTTATATGTAAAGGTGTTTCTGGTACATTCAACTAGTTTATGCAAATCTTGGCAAAAGAATTAAAAATGACTGTTTAAAAATATAAATAGCTGAAGCAGATATTTGCTTTACCATTCCTCCACCTACTGGTATTGCGCTAAACTGACTGAGACATGCAGCTTACTCAATAAAATAAAGGAAATAAAAACACACCCAGAGCACAGGCAGAGTGGTAGATAGAATTGTGGGGAATGGTGACTTTAAGGAATATATAATGATTTATTTCAGATGGGTGGAGGCTGTGCTATGCCTTTCTGTCCATAAATAGATGTCAGTGGTATTCATACCATTAAAATATCTGAGACTTAATTTGAGAGGTCAGTATTAGGTGTAACTGACTCTATACAACAAAACCATGTACACGTATATTATTTGAATAATGGTGTAGGATTACTTTAGAACAGTAACATATCAATCTAAATTAAGTTTCCTAAAAGCAACAGCAATATGAGTAAATCAAGTATGACACTGTCTAAAAAATTGCAGCAGGGAAAACAAACACTGTCACAAATCAACTATGCTCAGCTACTCGGGGCTGAAGTTTACAAGGTATGATTTCTTATCACAGTGTAATTGCTGAAGGAGTCTAAGCTCCAAGACATGCTTCAGACGCCCCATGGAAGCTGTCAGTTCTGTGCAAGATGTGGCCCTGGTTCAAGGGCAGTAGATGCTTGTGACTTCTAAATGAAATTCACGTAAATCAAACAGAACTGTAGGGCCACACTACAGGAAAAATACTCCAAACAACAGTCTTATTTTCAGAGGGCCTGTAGCCCCAAAACAGCTTTGTGATTACCTGGTTTTTCATTCTTTCCTCCTTTACTAATGCATCCTTTTGCTGAGGTTACCATAATGCTTCTAAAGAGCCCACCATAATGTGAGATCTGTGAGAAGCCCTTTCATCAGTGAAAATCCTCTTCATCATTGAATTCTCTGGATGAGAATACCATCAGCTGGCTTTATAATATTTAAAAAAAAGAGACAGTGATGAACTGAGTCTACTTTTGTTTGGAATCTTGCCTGTATTCTATCTGCAAGTCATAATGTGTATTTCACACATATGCTTATGGCCAGGTCACTCATTTCCATCTTCTTAGTCACAATTTCTTAATAGGTGTTAAGAAGAGTACATTTATTTTAGTGAATTTTACAACAGTGTAATTATGCAAAGCAGATTTTTTTAATTTCTGTGGATAGTTCCCTG
This sequence comes from Forpus xanthops, assembly GCA_032466535.1. NCBI lineage: Eukaryota > Metazoa > Chordata > Aves > Psittaciformes > Psittacidae > Forpus > Forpus xanthops. The sequence goes on from JASSUY010056265.1 coordinate 28,804, forward strand.
CAAAGGCCTTGTAGTGAACCTTTTCCTCTGTTTTTGGAATTGAAAGGGTGATGAGGGTGCAGTCATCTTCTATGCTATCATACCTGCTGACACCAAACAGAAAAAAATCCTTTTAGAGGTGATTTAAAGACTATTTATTTTTCTTTCTTGTAGAGGACTGCATGCATGCAAGAGCAGAGCAAAATCTGATACCTCCATCAAAGGGCCCTTGAATCCATGATGGATTCTCTTGCTAGGAGTAACCAGGTAGCCCAGTAAATCCAGACTCCTCAGTTAAGCCTGAATCAAAGGTGAAGGGCAAGGCTGTTTTCATTATCATGGGTCTGTGTGAATTAACCTTTTGAATCCAAATTAACAGTAGAGAAATATGGGTGTCTGGACCGAATGGTAGGCACACTGTGCTCTACTCAGGTCCTCATGCATATGATAAATCACCAGGATCCTACAGCATGCCATGGTACATACCCGTCACCTAGTCCAGGTGAGCTCTATGTTTCTAATATAGGTACAAAGCCCCATTCGGCTGAACCCATTCATACAATCACATAGCTGTCTGTGTAGTTGTACTGGTCCTGTATTCTCTCTTTCTTTCCAGCTACTAATGCCTTTCCTTTAGATAACTTGACTGAAGCCTTGAGACAGGAGCCAGTATTCTATTATGCTGGAAAGGGTTTAGGAGGAGTGTGCCATGATTCCTTAGGACTGGAAAGGTCATCTCCTTCACCTTTGGGAGATAAGGAGAGAATAGATGACCAGAGACTGAGTGCCAAAAAGGGAACAGTGCATTGGAAGACGTCACTATAGGAGGAAGCATGGAGGGTAATCAGGTGAGTTTGCTCCTGTTCTGTGCTGCAGTGAACACTGTGCTTATTCTCAGTGGTGCAGAGGTTAAGAGGTATACCTCTAAATGGTCAAACAAGGGGTAAGTAATTAGCTTTCATGTGGAGCAAAGCCAAAGTCAGAGAGCTTGCACCTGTGATTTCTAATGGAAAACCACTCTTGGCTGAACATAGACTAAAGTGAGATCTTTTTTCTGCAGAGCACAGAGAGGCTGTATGCTGAATATAGAGGATCAGCACAGCTGGTTGCTAGCATCTTGATTAGGGATGGATGAACTAGTTTGGATAAAACAACTGGTCTGACTGCACAGACCTCAAGCTGAGCCTGAATTTGGAAGGGATGAAACAATACCAAGCTTATATTATTATTTTCACTTTGACACATTAACATTTGTCTGTAGTTCCTGGTTGCAGCAAAATAGCTGAAACACAGTGCAAGGACAGCACATTTCCTGGCTATCTGGTAAGAAAGGAGGTCATTTTTTCTTCTAAAACCAGACAAATTTCTAGATGAGAAACTTTTTCTTCAGCCACGTATCTGAACATCTGACTATATTTCAGAGTATTCAACTTAAAGCAGTTAAGAGAAAAGTGCCAGTAACGTAGAATCGTAGAATGGTTTGGGTTGGAAAGGATGTTAAGGATCATCTAGTTCCAATCTCACTTCCACTAGACTGGTTTGCTCAAAGCCCCCCGTCCAACCTGACCTTGAACACTGCCAGAGATGGAGCATTTGCAACTTCTCTGGGCACCCTGTGCCACTGTTTTACCACTCTCATACCAAAGAATTTCTTCCTGATGTCTAATCGAAATCTACCGACATGAATATCCCTGAAAGGTTTGTTGAAGTGTCTGTACAGTTTCTATAGAGCAGGTTAGGGAGCACCAAAAATTGCTGTGTGCTATTGCCAGTGTTTTCTCATCATGCTCGAATGTCTGCATAAGCTAGGCGGTTGTACTCCTTGCTCAGTCACGGAAATGACATTTTGGTGATGTTCAGCGTTGCAGCTTTGTGAGAACACTATGGAAATATTTGGATTCTGATTTAAAATGAACATCCACTTGGCAGTTGTGCTGGAATATGTGGGTTTTGAAAATGCATCTCAGTAGTTTGCACAATAAAATATTAGCTTTGTCCAAAAGATCCTTAATGTACAGAAATAATCAAGTATTTCAGTATTAATAATCAATATTTCAGTATTCTTGTAGAGTACACTCACATAGGTCTTTTTTCAGAGTTGTCTTTCATTTCATGAAGATAGAACATAAGAAATCATGTTCTGTGGCCATTTATTTAAACCATGGCTAATCTTTGGGAAAATATATTTTACAGTGAAGGCTGCTATTTAACAACCACGATTTTTTTTTTTTTTCCTTTTAAATTGCACAGAAGGAATTGTTTCCAGTGAATGAAAATTTCTTTGACTTATATAATTTGGCAATATAAAGGTGTAGTGTTTTACCTTCATTTAATTTCCTCTAAATTGTTCTGATTATGATTAGATTTAAATAAAAATAATGAAGCATGTTTCCTTCTCTAAATTATTTCTTTATCATGTGGATTTCCCTTTCTATTGAACTTGGTGACTTGCTTTTAGTAGTTCTGAAATATTCTGACACTAATTACATTTTGAAATACAACATTCCAACTACGTTGCTTCTATTTTCTCCTCATTTCAGATTGGTTTAGAAGCATTGGCTTGCTATTTTATTGCCAAATTTTGAAGCTGAGAGCCATATTAGATACATCAGTGTGCTTTCTTTTCCATCTTTATCTTTGTTAATTAAATACTCTATCCTCTATATTACTCACAATTTGCAGTGTGTGGTGCCAAATTCCAGGCTCTGCAATGTGAAATCTATTCAATATAAATATTTTATTTGTCCAACTGTTTTTGAAAACTAGTTCAACCATAATCTCTAATATTTTCTTTCTTTGCAGCGTACTAAATGGCCATTGTATTATATAACAAAAATAAAGGAAAATGCTCTGACATACTCTATACAAAAAAGAACAGATTGAGCATATATTTCTCCTGCTGCTAGTAAAAGCTAACTAAAAAGATCTGTGCTTAAGGTTGCTGAGCTATATGTGACAGAAAGATAGCAGATAGCAACAGCAGGAGATGAGCTCAGTGTTCCTTCTGGTTGAGCACTTGGTATTGGACAGATCCCAGTACCAGGAATGTAAGAGGAAGTTACAAATAACTCTTGCGATCTTCAGTGTTAATCTACAGGGGGAAAGCTTAATACATTGTAGGCGACCTTGCTTTATATCCTAAAGCTCTAAACACGTAAAGACGATCACAGTGGGTCATATGAAAAGTCCATCTGATCCTCTATCCTGACTGTGTAGGAGTCTGTAAGTGAATGTAAAGAAAGAGTAAGCAGGGTAAGGCTGTAGGATGCTTCCCTTTGGTATTTTGACTGGTCTCAACTGTTTTCACTCAGAGCTGTTTCAGTCTGTTTCAACTGTTTTTGATCAGGGAACTCTATATGCCAAGTCTGATCTCCTTCTGTTTAGTAGCTCTCAGTGGATTTCTCTTTTATGTTCTGCCTCCCCTTGAACTCTGAGTTTGAATCTGATGGCACCATGAGGCTCCCAAACATTGCATAGCCAATTGGTTTCCTTTTTGTGCGTGTGGATCCTGCCTCCTGCTATCTTAATTTAATGCTCCTTAGTTCTGACACTGTAGAGGAGAAATTTAACAGTTGATCCCTATCCACTCTTTTCATACTAGTCATGATTTGTAAATTTTTCTCATACACTCCCTCAGTCACTTCATTTCCATGACACTGTTAGCTTAGTTGTGCTCTCCACAAAAGCTGTTCTACACCTTTGGTTTTCTGCTGATTTTTGCTGCACATATTTCATGTTACTGTATCTGCTCTGAGATTGCAAAATATGCCCCATTCATGATATGGGTGTACCATGGATTTCTACCATGGCATAATTAAGTTCTGCAATTTATTCTCTCTAAATTTTGAAATAGTTTCTACCATGATTTGTCTTTTACAACTGCTATTGAGCACTGAGCAGGTGATTTCATGGACTTGTCAATCACAATCAAAAGGTCACATTCTGAAGCTGTAACACTCAGCTCAGCAGCCATCACATGAAATGCAGTGTTGAGATTACTTCTATCTGACTAACTGTACTTTTACCTATATTGAACAGCATCTGGCATTTATTGCTCTGCCTCTTAGTCTCATAAGAACCTTCTGCAATTTTTCATGAGTCTTGTCCTTCCTTTAATAACTTGGTATCATCAACAAACTTTGCAAGCTCACCACTCACCCCCTTTGGGAGGTTTTATTTATGACCATATAGAACAGCAGGGATCCCAGTGAAACTCCACTGATAATTTTCTTTCACTGCTTGAGACCAGGTCATATTACATCTTCTTTATCTCATTTTTAAGGCAATTATCTAGCCAGGATTTTTCCTTGCATACAGCCATTTAGTTCTCCAAAAGCTTTTAGCAAAATAATTTGTTGAAAACTTTTTGGAATTCTAAATAGGTTATATATGGTCTGTATCTAGATTTCTGTTGAAATGCAACACTGAGAACCTCAAGGTTCTCTCTTTTGTAGGTATATTTTTAAGGTGTTGCTGCTTCTCTGAAAAAACATGTTGGCTTTTCCAAGTGGATCATGTTTGTCTAAGTTTCTGTTCATCCTGTCTTTTATTAAGGCTTTTTTAAAATGGGCCTCATCAGGTATCAGACTTCTATCTTGTTCCTTTAGCCTTTTTTTTCCTCCCTTTATTTTGTTTTGTTTTACTTTAAATTGCACCATATTTTTATCTTCAGGTACCAGCACAATTTCAGACAGGGATTTATAACTCACTGTTTGTCTGCTTCATCCTGAAGCTCCCTTGAAACTCCTGGGTGGATGCCACCTGGTCCTGGTAAGCTCCTACCGTTCATTTTGACCATTTGTGACATGACTTTTTCTACAATGATTTCAATTTCATACAGATCCTCTGAGCCTTCCAGGCAAAAATATTACAGCATGGGAACCTACAGTATTTTCCATGTTGAATGGAAAAATGGTGTAAAAAGAATTAACTTGATTTCTCTGCTATATTTGCAGTTTTTCTGAGTGTACTTTTTCTAGCCTTATCATTTATTGGTCATACAGGCTTTTTGTTGTTTTCTTGTCCCTGTTGGAGAAAGGATTTATTGTTAGACTTTGCTGCATCTTTATATTGAATCTGTCAGTTTGGTTTTGTGTGTGTGTGTTTCCATTAGTAGGGCTCAGCCTATTTGAAGGATGTCTTACAATATCCCAAACCCTACTGTTTAAATATTCTTTTTCCAGGTCTTATAGAGGTGCTTCTTAAGAGGTTTTATGTATTTTCCAGAAAAATACATGTATTGACTTTGCCGTTAGCTCTGGAAATTTGGGTGTTCAGTTTGTTTGAAATCTGTTTTGCCATGACTCTTCTGGTAATCTGTTGTAAAATACTGAACAGCTAATACTTTGATCATAGAGTAGTCTATAACTGGTGTTTATGCATTTTTTCATACTAATCCATTTGTAGTAAAGCTATTGAAAAGAATCTAGAATTCCAATCAGCTGATTTCTTGTTAATTTGAATCTGTATGTAAATAGGCATTAAATGAAAAGGAATATGGAAATTATAGATCCACAGAGACTTCTGTGATTGCTAGAATCATGAGGGATTCCAGACGGTATTGCCCACAGGAGCTAATATACGGAAACCTGAATATTGTGCATATTCTGTAAAAAGTCAGTGGAGCGAAGATGGCAGTTTTTCCTCTGTTGGCTACCCATCCTAATGTGCATTAAAAAAAAGAAGACTAAAGAAAGATAAACTTTGTCAAGATTAAATTCCTGCCTTGTCATGACTGAAAACAGTATCAAACAACACCAATAGCTCCACACAATGTCCTTTTGCTCTAAGATATACAGTGAGTGTTGAGGTCATATTATGGGCAGTCTTTCCCACTGTTTTGGGGGATTATCATAAATCAGAATATTGTGTTATGTTGTAGTTATAGAAATTATTCAAGGCTTCTCAGGAGGGCAAACAAAATCCTGTTTTTGATTTTGATTCCAGGAAAGGAAGATAGGAAGAAATCCTAGAGTCCAGAGATGAGATGAGACTGTGCGAGTAAAGTGTGTGAAAAGGTTCTTAGAGTGGGGCATGGGTTAAGAGAAAGTTAACTAGGGAGTAAGATTGTCCTACACCTTCTGGGAAGAGAGAGATAAAGAATTGGGCTAAGGGTCTTGAATGCAGTGTTACTAATGAGCAGCAACACCCTCCCCATGTTTTCTACAACCATCCCTCAGAAATGCGCATCGAAGAGGAGCTGCTTTTTTCAGGCTCCTTTGGCTCCAAAGCAAACTAATGAGTTTTACCTAATCTGAATTACTAAATCTGAAATCCAGACATTTTCTTCAATCCAGGTATCAATTCCAATATCCACAATCATAGTCTGAGGTTTGCTTTATTTATTCATTTCCTTGGCTTGTCCTGTTAACTGAATACAGGAAATATACTTTACAAGCCTGTGAATAGGCAATTTACTCAATGAGAACTGAATTCCTAAACTTTTTCTGAGTCAACAATGGCGTCAATTAGTCATTTTGGATGCACTGACTGCTGACCACCCATGTAGAAGTCTTGGCTGTGAGATGAAAACAAGCACTCATAGGTCTCCTCTGTTAAGCACATAAGTAACTTTCACCTTGAAAAGCAGATATATTTATGTTATTTTTTGGCATGTGGTAAGTTAGCCTCTCACGTTGGAGACTGTCAGTGTACAGTGTGCTCGCTGTGCTACATGGAAAAGGTTTAAGATTATCTATGCAGCTCTCAACTATGGAATAGATAAGTGCAGGGTGTTCCATTTTTGTCCCTGGTTTTGTTTGGGTTTTATTTTTTTGTGTGAGCGCATGTGTAGTGGCTACCGCAAACACTAAGTTTTGTAAAGGAAGTATAAAGACTTTAACTGTCTTATAATTCCAATCCTAACTATTCTATGATTCTACAATCAGTTCCTACCAGGGCATTTTTTTTCTGCTCTCACAAGAAAAGCTAAGGAACATTAGTATCAAACTTGGAAATTAGCATTGAAAAAGTACCAAAAAGCATAGGCATTTGTTGGCTAAGGTTGCAAGTCATGAATTTTCCACTTTCTTAAGTATCTGTGGCAAAGATTTTTTCTGTGTTTCTCCATTTGAAATTTAGAAGCCTAAGAAGTAGCCCAAAGTTATCAGTAAAAAAAACAGGAGGCAGAAAACAGGATACCAGAGCAAACCAGTTTATGTGCCTCTCTCTGTGCACACAGTGGCACAAACAATAGAAGATTGAATTTAATCTGCTTAGAAAGACAGGCAAAAATTTAGATGAGGTAAAATACAGAGGGAAGCAAGAGAAGCAGAGACAAGCAAAATCACTCTTGGGGCAGTTAGTAACAAAACGCCCATTAGTTAACTGATAACATGGCACACGGTACAGCATTTTATTGATTTGATATTTTTTTTTGTTGATAAAGGGAAGCCTTGCGTATGTGCATTAACTACATTTCTGCTGGTTAATCTTAGTGACATGCATTTTTTAGACATGTAATTAATGGGAGACATTGTAAATGATATAAAATCAGAAGAAATATAGATATTTCATAGAGAATAGTTCTACCCCATTCCTATTCAAGAGATAAGACCTAAATGCAGCTTGAAGACCCAGGGGAGTAACGTGCATTGGATCTTTATGTACAGGAGCAAGAATGAGTCCCATTACAATGAAAAATCCTCTTGCAAGGTTATGTTAAAGAATGAGGTCATTTCACATTTATTTCAGTTAGCACTCCAAAAGCTCCTGAAGAATATGAAGTATACGAATTAACTAAATTACTAGGAAAAGTTGCTTCTGTCTGGAAGATGAATAGTACAACTGGTGATATTTGTGCAGGGGCAGCAGCTAGCAGGATGTCAGTTTCTACTTGGAAAAACAGTTTTCTCTGGATTACTAACTTTATAAGTAACCAAGGTAACAGCAAAAGTATCACAACACACTAGCATAATTAAATGCCTGCCTCTAATGCCCTGTTTGTACACATTCGAGACACCCATTTATCCTGTTGCTAGTAATGTACTGATTTGTAGTTTAAGCTGGCACTAAGTACCTATTGGATTTCATGTGTAGATAATGAGAAATTCAGAGAATTGGCAGTTCACAGAGATAATCCTACAGTTCATCTAAAAAGGATTCTCTGTTGGCACTGCAACTTGGCAAACAGCAGCGCTTTGGTGAAGAAGGGGTGCTCAGCTGAATCATGGCCTCAGGTCTCTTACTCCCATGCCTGGCAGAATGCACATACTTTTGGGATGACCAGCAGCTATGAAAACTGAATATTGAGGCTTCACTGGCAGTGCTGATTCAGTGCTGAAAAGTGATCTCCTGCCCAATCTCATGATAGGCTTCAGAGGAAGTTTCTTACTGACTTCTCCAGCAAAAAAAGGCAGTTCTCATATTCATACTAATCTAAATTCTTGGAAACGTGGTAAAGGAAGAGGGTGGGAGTGAGGGAAATTTCTCATGTCACTTTCTCTCAGACTGCTGCTAAGGGTTAGGCTGATAGCTTGATCATGGCCAAGAAGCCTCAAATTAGAATTAGAAAGTACTCTTTTCCATATGGGATGAAGCTATGACGCTTGTCTTGTTTTAACTTTTCTGCATACAATTTTACAGGTTTAGCGTACCTGGTATATTGATTCTGTGGCTACAGCTGTACATAAAATACTAGAATCTTATTTTAAGAAACCTAAAGCCAGCCAAGAACTCATTTGCCTTCCAAATATTGGTTGTCCATTGGATAAAGGACAGAAAGCTGCTTTGCAGGTCCTTTGATTTTTTTTTTTATTTTTTTTATTTTTAAGCTGCTTTTGTTGTGTTTCTTGAAGAGGACTTAAACTTAATTTGCCCTCTTTGCTTCTGTGTATCAGATTATTTATCTTCTGCCCTCCTTCCCCTTTAAAATAGCAAAGAATCATCTGACAAAGTTGCATTATCTTCAGACTATTGCCATTCTTTTTCATGTGTAGGTCATCTATATGATCATTGAGTAATAAACTTTTAAGCTTCCCCTAACTGAGGCATGGATGGGAATCATCGCAGTGATCAGAATGCAAACAGAGAACACTATGTTCCTTATCATTTGTAAAGAGAAGGATAAAAGGCTGGAGTGCTTAGATTTCAGTTGAAGAAAAGATGTCACATTTCTGCATGTCTGGAAAAGGAACTTCAACCTAGGGGATCTAAAAAATTATGATTTGGGTTTTAGCAGTGCTTATGCTAAGCCCTGATTTCAACTTGCTTCTCAAATATTTGGTTGGAAAATGAAGAAGCTGAGAAACAAGTTTTGCTAATCTTAAAACAGTACTTCAAACACACTGCTATCATCCCAGAAAACATGACATAAATATTTATACAAGAATAAGTACTGACAGATTAATGACATGCCTAATACTGAAGGAGACTTCTCCGTGTCTTTGTGTGGGCACCTCCTTCTTAAAAAAGACCCTTCTCTTCATTAACAAATAAGTAAGCCTCAATCTGAGTAAGCTTTATTATAAGGCAATTAATGGTGTTCTACCACTGAGGTCATTTATCAGCCTATGAGCTTCTCAAAGATTTAACATATTGATCCTTCTTTGTTCCATTTCCCTTTACTTCCAATATCTTTAGCACGGTTGCTAACTATTTATTTTAGTAAAAACACAAATGCTCCAGTGATCATTGCCAACAGTTCAGCACTAATGAGCAGCTCTCTTGTAACTAACCATTGTGCGTATTCAATGTGAGAAAGCAAATCGGAAAGGAAAAAGCTTTAAGCAATGTTATGTTGTTATAGCTAATAGTGAGGAGTAAAAAACCTTATCTGCAATTATTAAGAAGTTTGAACACCATCCTGAGAACTGAATCTTATTGGACTATAATTTTCATCACTACTGCTACCATTGTTATTGTTATTGGGGCAGCAATGTTTTCTTCATAATGAAATAATTAAGGCAGTGGAGAATCACTAATGCTCTTTGCAGGAGTCACTTTCTGGCTGAATAGAGAACATGGAAGGCTTTAATTTTATCCCAAAATGCAGTTTAAGCTAGCCTTCAACTCCAACACATTTTTATATCCAGCAGATATTTCAGTCACGTCTGAAGAAAATCTTTGAGGTATGAGTAGAAATTTGCAATTTTTTAAAAAAGATAATTGATTTAGCAGAGGACCGGTTCTGGTAGGCAAACAGTTTATTCAGCTCCACTAGAAGTCTCTTCAGGGTTTGCACTAGAAGTCAAGGCCCATTATACTGTCTCTTTTGACTTTAGCATTTCACCAGTTATGAAACAAAGTCCTGTGCTATGAATACTTGGAAGTCTTCTGTGGCTTGATCCCATACTACAGTACGGGTTCATACTGTACTTTCAGTAAGAATTTCAGTAGGATCACTTTCCTTGCTTTCTTGTTTTCACAGAAGTTTTAAGAACATATTATTTTTTCAAAGAATTTTGACCACAAATGAGAAAGATTATCATGTATCCGATGCAGCTTTCTCTTGATATCTCTGGCATTCCATGCTACCTCTGCCATGAAGCATGCACTGGAACTAAGTGCATAAATTTCAATAACTCTCATCTACGTTGGGACCACTCATCTCCTGTCTCCAAGAACTTCATTAGGCCTTTTAACAGTATTATTTTGGTCACAGATCATGAGAAGACAATCTCTGACAACATCTTCACGTAACATATTGTTTTCAAAGCTGTGCCCTCAAAGTAATCCAGATAACTAGGTATTGCCTGGAAATTCTACCTGACTTAAAATACATGCTGAAGGATCGCTGTTATTTAACCAAGAGTTACATTCTACTCTTTAATCTATTGTGTCTCATTACTATCTAGTAACTCTTCCATGCTCTGCAGATGTTTATGCCCGTGGGCAGGTAATGGACAGATTGTATTAATATGATCATGATGATGTTGTATAAGTGTAGCTATTTAATTTCTTACTGTAATGTAGGAAGCTTGTATTCCTGTGCAGCATGCTATTTCTTCAAAATATGAAACAGAAGAGAACTTCAAAACATACATCTGGGGAAGAGATGAGTTCTCTACCCAAAAGATTCTGCACTTCCTATTAGTTCAAATATTTCCTGTGTTTGTATTTTACAAGTATGTGGCTACTGAGATGTCCCTTCAGCCCAGTGCATTGACAGAGATCATGTGTTGTTCTTTAAATTTTGGTGAAAACAGAGCTTGAAATACATCTTTTTTTGAGAGCTTCATAGTTCGTCCAAGCGTTTCCTTTCATATGATTTTTTATCTATTTTACATTTCAAAAATATGTGTCTTCATGTATTCTCAATTCTTTGTTTTGCATTATTTTCTCCATAAAATATTTTTTTTTAATTTTAGTTAAATTACTATTTCCTTTTCTCAGCATTAGACATTTTTTCAATACGAAATTGTAATAACATCACAGCTTTGTGCAAAAGAATATTTTATTTCATTTTAATACAGTGAACACTAATTCTGAAAGTAGTCTCACTTTTATATGAATTTAATGCTGGGAAAATCTTTTCCAGTTACAGTCTTTTCTTCAGCCTAAATACTCGTGGATGTATCTTGCACTGACTTCCTATGCTATAGTTGCTCTGCAGACAGCTTCCTTCTGGCCTGCTGGCGCAGAAGCGCCGCTTGTAGTCAATAGAAAGGCTGCCTTGGATTCAGATAAGCAATGTATCAGCCCCTTTGTACACTGTAGCTGTTGTATTCAGAATTTTCTTGCTTTCATTAACTAGCTATGATGTAATGTGTATATTCCATAGGGTCGACTCACCATTATCTGCTTACAGACTTACACTCGTAGCAACTGCCTGTTAAACGCAGAGGGTGAATGCATTCCTGAAGGTAACAGTGGAGAAAAAGCAATGGAAATACAAAAGTTTTGAAGTTTTAAAAGATACAGTGACTGTTAGCATGAGACAACTTTGCAGATTTGTGCTGCTAAAGCACAGTTTGTTTCTTTGTTGTAAATGACATTTCCAGAAAGGAAGCAGACAGGACTTTAAATTAACCACTTTATCCATTTATTTTTGTTTGTTTGTTTGTTTGCAAAGACACCATCCAATACCACCAAAGGAAAAGAAAAAACACTGAACAACAGAGGTTTCTACCTCCATCTCTGTGACAGCATTGCACATAGAGAGTTTAAGATAAAGGATATTTGTTTATTCTACAGAATTTCTTTGTGGCAGAAGTGACTCTCAGCATGATCCAGCCCCTTCCTGTGTATCATCACAGCTGCAGTACGTGCTTTACCCACAAAATATCTATGGGCCTTGGGCATCGTTGTGGTTCAGCTGGCACTCAGCCATGCTCATGCAGTGAGTGAAGGCAGAGAAATCAGACTGTTCAATCAAAGCAATGAATTATAATGGTTTGGGGTGGATGCTGACGTTGTGATTTCAGTGTGCTGTCATGAATGTCAAGATGAGGAAATATATTTACACAATAGTGAGCAGTTGTAATTCAGGTAAAGTGAAGCTTGAGAACTGTTTAGAAAAGGAGAGTTGTTGCTTATCCCATTCACACTTTAAGGATGTCATTGAGGCAGTACTAACATAAAGAAGATGACAGATCAGATTTGGATTCATTTTGCAAGACCTACAGTCTCAGATAATGTAAACAAATTGTTGTAGGCATACCAAATAATTTTTTATAATCCAAGCAGCCTTTCTTGCAGATTGTCTTTTCATCACTTGCTGAATTTTCTAAGAATACTTAATAGACACTATTAGGTTTTGTTGAATTAATATTTTATTAATTTGAAATAATTATAGCTTGATATCAGCTTGTTGAATTTGTGCTGTGGAGTGATTGGTATTGAAGAGGAATTCTTATTTACATTAGGCAAGAAGAAGGAATATAGGTTTTGGTCCTAAGCCAAACCCATCAGCTATTAATATCTCAGACATAGACATTGGTATATAAAATAGATGATGAAGCAGAAAAGCAGACTTGGAAGGTTTTTGATGAACTGACAAGACAAAAATCTTTCTCAGGTCTTTTTCCATGCTTTGGCCCTACTGAATCTTTTTAACCAAAACAGCACCTATATTCTGCTAAATTTGGGATTAAAATAACCCTGAAGTGAAAGTATTGTAAGGAAAAGTTGTCCCTTTGTTAGAGACAGTTCCTGCTGAGGAACAGTCTGACTCACTTCCTTCTGTGATTTCTATAGATGTGCATGATGGGAGCATTCCCTCGAATGGGGTAGAAGAAAGTACAGTGAGGAAGACAGCAGCATTCACCTTTCCACCCTCGTTAGCACCTCACTCTACATGTGTTCACCCACCCCCACAGACAGAATTGCTTTCAGGGCTAATATTACTTGGTGGAAAAGACAGTTGTTTCCCAGCAGTGATGCCAAAACCCTGGTTTTGTAGGCTTCTCATTCTCCTCCCACCTGTACTTCAACATTTTATGTCTTTCCTAAGGTGTAGACATTCTTCAGAAGCTTATTTTAGACTTTGCTTGGTTAGGGACTGCAGAAGTGCCTATCTGGGTGGGGAAACTTCTTTTATGACAGTGGGAAGAGCATGCAGCAAGCTCACTTCCCTGGACTTCAAGAGAGCAGACTTTGGCCTCTTCAGAAACCTGCTCAGTAAGATTCCATGGGATATAGCCCTAGAGGGCAGGGGAGCCCAAGTCTGTTGGTTGGTATTCAAGGATCACCTGCTGCAAGCTCAAGAGCAAATCACCCCTACTAGAAGGAAATACTGCAGGAGGACCAGGAGACCTCCTTCGATGGATAGGGAGCTGCTGAGGAAAATTCAAAGGCAAAAAGAGGCTTATAAAAGGTAGAAGCAAGGACTGTCAGCCTGGGAAGAATACAGGGATGTTATCTGGGTAGCTAGGGAGCAGGTAAGGAAAGCCAAGGCCCAGTTAGAATTAAACTTGGCTAGAGATGTTAACGATAACAGGAAGGGATTCTATAGGTACATTGCAAATAAAAGACAGGCTAGGGACAACATGAGCCCTCTCCAGAAGTTATTGGGAGAACTGGGTACCCTGGATTTGGAGAAGGCTGAGGTTCTTAATGACTACATTGCCTCAGTCATATCCTACAAATGCTCCAACTTCACCACCCATGTCTTGAAAGGCAGATGCAGGCCCACTGTAGGAGAAGATCTGGTTCAAGACCATCTTAGGAACTTGAATGTGTACATGTCCATGAGACCTGATGATATCCATCCATGGGTCCTGAAGGAGCTGGCAAATGAAGTTGCTAAGCCACTGTCCATCATATCTGAAAAATCATGGCAGTCAGGTGAAGATCCTGAGGGCTGGGAAAAAGGAAATATAGCCCCATTTTCAAGAAAGGGAAAATGGATGAGCTGTGGAATTACAGACCAGTCAGCCTCACCTCTGTGTCTGGCAAAATCTTGGAGCATATTCTCCTCGAAGGTATGTGAAAAACAAGGTGCTTGGTGACAGCCAGCATGGCTTCATTAAGGGGGAAATCCTGCCTGACCAATCTGTGGCCTTCTATGATGGGGCTACAGAACTGACAGACAGAGGTGGAGCAGCTGATGTCATCTACCTGGACTTATTCAAAGCATTTAACGCTGTCTCACATGACATCCTTGTCCCTGAATTGGAGAGACATCAATTTGGTAGGTGGACCACTCAGGGGAAAAAGAACTGGCTGGATGGCCACATGCAATGAGCTGTGCTCAATGCTCAATATCTTACTGGAGACCAGTAATGAGTGGTGTTCCTCAGAGATTAGTGTTGGGACCGGTCTTGTTCAACATCTTTGTCAGTGACATGGACAGTAGGATTGAATGCGCCCTCAGCAAGTTTGCTGATGTCACCAAGCTGTGAGGTTTGGTTGATATGCTGGAGGGAAAGGATACCATCCAGAGGGACCTTGACACACTTGTGAGGTGGGCTGATGCCAACCTGATGAAGTTTAACCATGGCAAGTGCAAGGTCCTCCACCTGGGTTGGAGCAATCCCAGGCACAGCTACAGGTTGGGCAGAGATTGAGATTGAGATTTTCAAGTGATTGAGCCCTGCGGTTAAGGAATTGGGGGTGTTGGTCAATGGGAAAGTGAATATGAGCTGGAAGTGTGCACTTGCAGCTCAGAAAGCCAGTTCTGTACTGGGCTGCATCAAAAGGAGCGTGACCAGCAAGTCGAGGGAGGTAATCCTACCCCTCTACTCAGCTCTCATGAGTGCTCACTTGGAGTATTTTGTGTAGTTCTGGTGTCCTCAACCTAAGAAGGACGTGGAACTGTTGGAACAAGTCTAAGGGCCAAGAGGATGATCAGGGGGCTGGAGCACCTCCCATATGAAGATAGGATAAGAAAGGTGGGGCTGTTGAACCTGGAGAAGACAAGGCTGTGTGTAGGCCTCATAGCAGCTATCCGATACCTGAAGGGGGCCTATAAGAATGCTGGGAAGGGACTCTTAATGAGGGACTGTACTGAGAAAACAAGGAGTAATGGATTCAAACTTAAACAGGGGAAGTTTAGATTGGATATAAGGAAGAAATTATTGACTGTAAGCATGATGAGGCACTGGAATGCCTAGGGAAGTTGTGAATGTTCCGTCACTGACGGGAAATGTCCAAGGCTGGGTTGGACAGAGCCTTGGGTGGCATGGTTTAGAGCGAGATGTCCCTGCCCATGGCAAGGGTGTTGGAACTAGATGATCTTAAGGTCCTTTCTAACCTTAACTATTCTATGATTCTATGACTCAGAGCCCAATTACAGAGGTGCATCATGCAGTTTCTTGCCTATGTTATGGCGTGGAGGCTGCCATGGGGAGCAGCTGTACCCAAGTGGCAGTTTGCTTTGGTGTGATGATGCTTAGCTGCTGCCCTGGGCTGCAGTGGCACCTCATGTTGTGCCTTCTTCCATGATAGCTTCAGGGATCCCTCCAGGAGGGTGTCATCAGGTTGATCTATAGGAGGCAGCATGAACTTGGGCCCCATTTTGAGGTGTAATGGGGGAGAGAGAGAGGTTATCCAGGGAGGAAGTGTAAAGAAGTGAGGTAGAAAGGAATGAGTAGAGGGGGAAAAAAGGCCTCTTGTGCCTCTTTGCAGATCTACATAGAGGTAGAAATGAGCACCCGCCAATGGTAGTGATACTTGTTGCAGTCAGTGATGCCCAAGCAAAGAAAGTTTGGAAAATTTTTTCCTAGCTTTTTTACCAGATGTGGAAGAATTTCAGTTCCTTTTCGAACTGAACAAATTCAGTTCCCTATTTCCCATTTCCTTGAGAAGAGTCAGTTATGGGTTGCTTTGAAAAGAAAGCACACTATGCTCTCCATGGTGAAGCTGTTCTAATTCAAACCCCAAAGAAAAGATTGTAAGATTTGTTGTGCCACAGCAAAAAAAGAGAATGGCAGGAATATCACTATACAGTTTATTGGTTAGGCATTCAATGACACAAAATAGATAGAGGTTTTGGTTCCTGCTTTACAGGATATTACTGCATTTCCCAATGCTGTAAAATAAATTAAAAATCAAATCTTGGAGATGAATTGGTTGTTTCCAGTGAAGACAAATGACCTTGAAAGTTTGAACCTACTAATGGACAGCAAGAACTGCTGAGATTTCATGTTAATACCTTTGTCTGGTCTTTAAGTCAGCAACACTCAGAGAGATATGGGACTATGGCATAGGCACAAGATTGCTTTGAAAAATGTTCCCTGAGGAACTTCCTGAGGCTTTGGCACAGTGCTCTTTTAGTTTCATAGTATTTCTTTCTGTAATATTGCTTTTTGTTTTCCTTCCAAAAAATCCTTTTCTTTATTTTTTTTTTTCCTCTGGCCTAGATTATTTCCTCCTATTGAAATGTTTACTTGTGCTTGACAGTGTAAGCCTAACATAGAGACTCTTTTAAGATGCATGACTTTCTCCACTAACTATGTAGGAAGCTGGGGAAGATTAGGGCTTCACATCATCTAATTTTAGATTTCTACAGTATCTAGATTTGTGCTGGTTTTCTATATTTCACTTATCAAGGGAGAGATGTCAGTATAAGAAATTGTTTGATCTATTCTAAGTGACAGAAAATGGATCAGGGAGCCACTGCATAGAAGTAAATGCTTCTCTACAATGGTTGAGAATATTCGTTCTCCTTGTAGACCTATATCAAAGTATAATCTGTTGACAAATAGCTGTGTTTGTACACATGCATATCAGGTTCAGTTGCATGTCTGGCATTGTACTGATTACTTCTGCAATGTAAGACACAGTGAAACAACTTCAAAGGTTTGGGAACTAGTTAGTGAGTTATCACCATATGCTTAATGTTGTGTAGGTTGTTACCAACCACCCGACCACTTGCTGGTTATTGACTCTAAAGTCTAACATAATGTCCACTGAAAAGATTGTTGCACAAAAAATAAGCTGAATCTTGACTGTCATCCTTGACTTGCTAAAGTAATCACTGCTTGTGCCATATATCTATAAATTTGGTTTGCTAAAAATATGTAGGAAATCTTCTTTTAACACCTGGTAGTACACATGTATCTGGGAGGAATTTGGTGTTTCCAATACCATAGGATTATGAGTTGAGCATGAAACTGGAAGCTTTATGACAGGTCTCTCTTGGACCTTTTATCTGTTTTACTTTTTGTTTGTTAAGTATATGGCCAATCAGCAATGCTTCTAGTAGGGAAAGGAGAGAGGGTATAGCTACCAGTTTAATGAGAACCATAGCCTTGTAGGAACCACATGCCACCTTTCATTAGGAAAAGCAACAGCTCTCACGGCACAGGAACTCATCAGAAACAAGGAACGAGGAGAGGCTGCCTCTCATAGAGGAAAGTGCTGTTAATCAGCAGTTCTCTGGGCAGCCTGTGCCCAGAGGAGCTTGGTAAGCCTCTAATCCTTATCTGTCTCTGTGTAAAGCAACAATTCTCTACAAGTTCTTGCAAATGTTTCTGTCTTCCTTAAAATGAAGTATCCCTGAAATGGTTTAAAACCTCTTTTTATGTGTTGAGCAAAGTGGAGCTCTGCAAAAGTTGAAGCTACAGTCATTTTCAGTCCTGAACTTTTACAGTCCTGTTGTTCTCACCAGTGCAGACTGATGTTTGGTTGCAAATAGTTGATTCCCATCCATGTCCAGTCTGTTGACTGAGGACATAGAGAGTGTGTACACTCATTATGTTTTGAGGTTCTTTGGTCAGCTCAGTTGCCTTGCATTTCATGTTCTGAGTTAGCTTTAAGAAGCATATGGCATGGTACTATGCAAAGATATGAACTGGGTTCCCAAAAACCAATCACCTATGATAGGCACTGTGATTAATAAATGTTTCCTTTTCAAAGGATTTGTTGTTCTGTCAACTGCTGCTGGAGTTGAACTGCTTCCATATCCAGACCTTGCAGCGGTCAGTGCAAACACAGCTGTGTGTGCACCATGCTTCACTGTGTGCTACATGCTACCTTTTCATACTTAATGACAATAGGAAACAAGGCAGAATAACTGCTCTGAGCATTAAAATATTACCTTCAAAGTTTCAGAAAACACAGAAGATAGGGTAGCCACTCATGGGGGGTTCAGTAAGCATTTCCAGGTTGAAGTATTGTCACCAAGGTGCTGACTGTGAGAATGATTTTAGGAATTTCCAAATAGGAAAGATAAACCACAGCCTAAATCCATCTTACGTTGAGATTGGGTGAATGATAGAGTAACCCAAATATCTGAATTAATCCAAAGAAAGAGAAATGGAATGTCACTGAGTGGCAAATTTAAATGTGCATAAAGAAGAGAGACCAAAAAAATATGGACTAAAGCCTCCCTAGAGAGACATTCCATAAATCATAAGAGTCCATTTGATAGCATCAGTTCAATAACTACTACAACAGAAAAGATTATTTTTTAATAACTTAAGTCTCTGACTAGGTCCGTACCTTGTAAAATCAAGTGAATGACTGACAGACGCAAATATCTTTCAAAAGAGAGAGTCCCTTTTTAATAAGGCAAGTTTAACTAAATTATAAATCATGTCATGGTCATTGCCCAGAGAAATCCCAAATCACAGACCTCACTGATAGTAGCCTGTAGCTTGACACCTATGATGCTAAAGCAGCTGCTTAGATACAAGCTTTTTCTTTTCATTTGTGTGCAATTTTCCCATCATTTTTCCCTGTCAGTTTAATTGCTTGGAGACCAGATTCCAGATCAGAGAGCCCTCATGGACAGATATAGAGCAGTGATGATTTTGCTGCATGACTGGAAGTCATGGGAAGTTCTCACTAGAATCATTCCTCTTCTTTGAAATCATTTTAAAAGTTTGACAGATTTCTTTGGTCTCATGTATGTTTTTTTTTGGGAAAGTATATACAGGTGAAAGGAATGTTAACCTGATATATTGTTCAAGACAGGGCAGCAACCTCTGTGCTTGATAAAGAGTTGGAATTCTTCTATCCATACAGCATTCCATTGCCAAATGACATGGGGAGTCTTTATGTTCTTCATGCATTCTCCATTGTCATGGGGATTGTTTAAGTGGAGTTTCTCCTCAGCCCACTGGTTTTCTCGGTGGCTCTTTTACACTTGTTTGCTGTCTATGCTAAGACCACAGAGCAACCTGCAACATCCTTTCTTGTTCAGAAAACTGACTTCAAAGGATCTAACATTCACTCTTCTTCCTTTTGGTTCATCCTCAAAATGCTATCTGAGATGTTTAGTATGGAGAAGGAAGACATGTAAAGACAGTTCTTCCTGCAAGTCTGTTTGCCCCATTTGAGGAAAACAAGGATGTGAGAGAGCATTTCCTCCTGTGCTGTTTCTGGGAAGACAGAAATATCTATCAGCCATGATATGCTATGGAGAATTAAACAAGGCATACAACTACTAGACGAAAGCTGAACAAAACTAGCTGACAATAAAGCAGATAATAGATGAACAATTTTTACACACCCAAAATATTAAAAAATCTTGATAGTATCTTGAAACATGAGTGATTTCTTAAGAAATGATATTTTGAGGTTTAGTTTTTGTTACCTTTGTGTTTTATTTCTGTATTGCTAGTTTGTGTGATGGCAATTTTTTATTCTTGCTCTCCAAAATGTGTGTTTTAAAGAAAAACCAAGATAGCTGATATATTCATACATTCTGATCATTCTGGCACCTAACACTACTTGGAGGAATAAAAAGCAAACCAGCCAACCAAAAAGAACAGGACTAACAGGACTCCATGAGGCAACCAAGGTACTAAAATTGGCAGTCTTGGCTGAGCTCCCTCAGCTTATATTTCTGGAACATTTTGCTGATTTAATGAAAGTGTTGCCCAGCAGTAGAAGAATAGCAGTATTTTTGCTCACAAGCATTTATAAAAGCATGTCACTATAAAATCTTTCTTACTACTCTCAGTCAGTCTCTTTTTTTCCCCCTCTATGAATGAGGCTGTTGCTTACATACATACATACATAGTCTTAAGTTTTGCTGTACTCCCCAGATTAAATTATCTGAGGTCTGCAGTTGTATGAGATATCCTCAGTTGGGTTGACTTATTCAGCAATATTTAATCCATCTTTCTGTGCATTTGTGTGAGAATGAGATTATTATGTGTTATACAACTTTTTACTGGTGTTTAAAAAAATTTAAAAACAAGTAACATTAAAAATGTCAAAAGGATGTTTTGTTCTCCTGAGGGTTTCTGCAGTGTTTCTATCTCTGTAAAATATGGTCTCAGGAAAAAAAATAAAAGAAAGAAAAAAACACCCTGGAAATTTAGTGCCATTGCTGACTTGTGTAGGGAAAAAAAGATATAGTGAGGCACTATATTCCCCCAGCCAGCACATGTTTCTGAGGTGTTCCTAGTGGGTAATAGTTTGTTAGTGGGATGATGTATGTTACCTTGTGGAGGCAACAGTGTACTGTCATTTCTGCTCTTTGTCCAAAGAATTTTTGCCAACCATACTATTTTTCTGAACAGAGCACAGCAACCCGTTTCTTTCTGACAGGACAGGATATGCTGATATAAATCACACTGTGGTTCCTGAGCTCCGATGAATCTCATAAAATGAGAGGATAGTCTGCTGTAATTAAATTGTGGAACAATCCCTGTAGAAAAACATACTCCCCTTAAGGTATAATATGTTTTTAATAAAAAGGATAGATCTCAATGCAGTGAATTCCATCCCAGCTGCCTGACAGTGCTTAGGTATGCAGGATGTTAAATCAAACCCTTGCAATAATAAAATTTGAATTCTGAGATGCTGTATTTCTTTTTGATGAGGAACTAATTGTACCATATCCCTGACATGCTGAAGAAATGTTGCTTAAAGATCAAGCTCCAACATCACTTTCTGAAGTTGAATTCACACAATTTAGCTATGAGAATGTTTATGATCTATCAATTATGTTAGGTACTGATTTTCAAGACTACAGCCAAAAGAAGCTCATTGAGGGAGCAATTGGAAACATAGAGGTCTTTTCAGTTCTGATAGTTTTACTTAATTTTTAATTTTAATATACAGTGTACAGAATTACCGAGGATGACTGATAAAAAAATAGTTCTCATAAAGCAACCTAATTAAAAGATATAAAAATTTTACATTGAAGCAGCGTAGTCAGTATCTGTCACTATCAGAGGCCTTCATTTAATGAAAAAGAAGCCCTCAAGTGAAATTCCACTAGTGGCTGTCTAATTGGACTGTTTCATTCTTTGATTATTCTTCTTTGATTATAGTAGTGCTTTGCCACCTGAAAATGTGAGTGTGCACATGTGCCTACACCCACAAAATTGAGAAAGGTACACATAAGAAAGGACATGCTTTTGTCACCTGGAAAGCACGTAAGGAATTAGACACTTAAAAATGGCCCTACTTTCTTGCATAAAGGCCAAAATAATGGTATCTTTGTAGTCGGGAAGGAATTTTCCATTGTGGCAGTTTGGCAGACAGTTTTGTGTAGTTTTGTTTTGTTTTGTGCTTTTTTCTTTCCCATCAGGGATGAATGATGAGTAAAGACTGATTCATTTTTATCTAACTTTTCTGAAATATAAACTATATCAGGATACTTCGCTCTGATTTTCTATGAGGGCATATTTAAGAGACAGTACTCACTCATCAGTTCTTCTCTTGGCTGACCAGATTGCCAATTTATTATAAAACTGTAAACCTGAGGGCAGGATAGGGCTGACTTTTTCCAGCTTGTCTAGCTGCTTTCTCTACCTTTCTAACAGATTGTACTTCCTGAGCATTTCCACTTAGAATATGAAGATGAACAGTCAGGAAGAAAGAACAACCCTGTATTTTTCCCTTTACTATACCTAAATGATCCCCCCATTGTATCTGAATAATTCCTATTCTCTACTAGAGTTAACTTTCACAAACTTGAGTAGCATGGAACATCTCTGTTACCTGAGTTTACAGATTGGAGCTGAAAATCAAGCTGTGTACATACTGACATATTTCTTCTATGGTTGTACTTTTTATACAAAAGTGTTGTGGTTAGACCACTTGAACGGGACATTCAGTCTGAAGAGGCTGAATTTTCACCATCTAGTTCCTCTGGGAGTGTTGCAAAGGCAACACTGTTTGATAGCTGGGCTGTGACAGGAGCATGAACATTGTCTTCCTTTGGGAGGTGGCACGAAGTGCATAGGAGAATAAAAGGTTCAGGATGCAAGGAAAAAATAGTAAAAGACTGGTAACCTGACATTATGACCCAGTGAGAACTGGTCTCCCTGCATGTTCAAGGGTATGTTCAATGTTTGGGGGACTGCACCAGAATTTTTCAGTTTGAACATCATTAAGCGAAATGTATAAGCTGATCATATTGTAGTGCTGAGAAGCAGGGACAACTCTGCATGAATTGCTTCTGAATGAGGTGAAAATAGGTTGGCTAGAATAAAAACTGAATTGGGGTGCATTGAGGACTGCTATCCACTTAGGTTCCTGTCAGCCTTCCTTGAGGCAAGGATCGAAGAAGTGGGCGCTTTCACTTCATCACTGCTGTTGATTTGTGTGTGGTTTTAAAAAGGAATTCGTATAGTCTTAAAGAGAGAGCTGCAGTGCCATTCAGTGAAGATGAAAAAGAAATATTGAGCTCAGTCTCATCCTGCATTTCACAACATAGTCATAAGCTACACACAGTATTCTGTGTATTTGATTAGTTACTTTAGATCTGCTGAATTTATTATGGGTTGTATTTTCTTCAATTGCATGGTGACCTGAAGCTGCAGACATGGCAGTATGAATTCATAAACCTTGAGGATTAAATCCTACTGGTACCGAGTCTCTGAAGCTGCAGCATTCTTTGTTGTTTTCCTATATTGTTGTGCAATGATCCTCTGTGCTGCTAAAGCACTTCTAAAACTCGCTGCAATCATGTCTGCATATTAATGATAAGTGACATGATCCTTGTTTGCAGTTTGTTAAACACTTTGACATGCTTTTGAAGTAAAGGTGTTATAGAAATAGAAGATCATTATGTGATTTTAGATTCCCAAATATCTCCTACATGCATTTGAATATTGATAAACTTGGGGCTTAAAAATGCTGCAATTGCAACTTCAGAAATTTCCTCTACTCCAGTTTGTTTAACCAAAGCTTGTTTAGCATTAAATATTTAGCAAATTTCTTTCTTCAGATCAGCACACTCATTAATATCTTAAAATATAAACTATCATACACTAAACATGTAAATCAGGCTTTTTATTCAAACTAGGTCCTCAGTCTCCTACATAGAGTTGTGATAAATAGCACCTTCTGCCATGAGTCACGGCACTGTTTCTGTCAAAACTGCTTCCCTAGTAATGAGTGAGGCAGCAGAGTCAGGCTGTATCTTTGGCCAGTGCTGGCTGCCTGTTACAACACACCTTTAAAATTTTGGCCTCTGTTTTTCTGTTACTGTGCTCTGGCAATGTGTTATATTTAGCTCACTTCACAGTGTCTTTACACAGGGACAGTGATATAACATTTTTTAGTGTGGGGTTTTTGGCAGCTGCACCTGTGGCATGATTTCTCCCACAAAACAGCTTGTCCATTTTAAGACTGGGAGTTGAGGATGAGTCAGCCCAGTTCAAGCTATAGTTTAGTGAGAGAAAATGAGACTGGAATATGTGGGTGTCTGGGGGAAGAGGATCTGTTTCATTATCCTGCCAGACAGAATGCAGGTACATGAGACAAGCCTATCTTAGTCATTTGCACAATAAGAGGCCTTAGAGCATTCATTCATAGAAGATACCAAATATAAGCAAAAAAACAAAACAAACCCAAACCCTATAGATTTGTATTTTTTTTTCCCTGAGTGAAGTATTTGTAATAAGTTTCTTGAAAAGGGTTCCCAAGAGAATTGTGAAGTACTGATAAAAACTACAAGAACTATTGCACTCTTGGGGGGACTTGGACACTGACAAAAATAGGAATATATGGTGAACAGGGTTGACTTTGAAATGAGCTACTATCTTGTGTAAGCAAAACAGATCTTGGAAACAGTAAGTAACCTTTTCCAAGGTTAAATACATAAAAGTAATTAGTCTTTGTAGTGAAAATGAAGGCTCAAAGAGACAGCTTATACAGCCTGCCAACTCAACTTCTTTTGGCAAAGAGGAAAACTGAGGCAATATATTACTCAGACCTGAAATGGCCAAGCTCCTGCAGTCAGATTGAGAGCATTTGTTAGTTAACTTACTAAACCCTATAATAATGCTGTTTTCAGATCACATCACATCAAGATTTTATAGATGTACTGCTTCTCTGCATTCAGCACAGCATCTGTGTTCCCTGCCAATCATGCCAGTGGTGAACTTATAGCCATTTCTTATGTTATATAACTTTAAGAAAGTAATGGAGTCATTTCATGGATACACTATTTTATTTAAGATAAATCAATTATTTTTAAGGATTTTTAAACAAGAATTACCTTAAAAGATCTGGATGGTTTGACCATGTATTTCATTCTGAAGCTATCATGCTTTTAATATACATTTTGGTTGATGTTCTGCTGTTAGTTAAAGTGCCTATTGGCAGAAAAGAATTTCAGCAGCTTTAGCCAACTCTGCATCATACCTCTTATTTGAAATTACATTTAAGTTTGCAGGTCCCAGACTAAAAATGTGAGACAAAGGAATGAAAACATTAGTAGGATATGGATTGTGCTAGATTCTACCCAGGATTTTGATTAAAGTATATTTTATGTGAATTAATAGTCCTATTTTGACTCTAGAACAATATTGGTAAATAGCAGCACCTAAATTCTGAAAACTCTGCAGTTTGTGATATGGTGGCTTAGTTTATACCTGAGCTCCTTGTTTGAAGCATATATAGGTCACACCTGGTTATCCTTTTTTTCCTAAGCTTCATACCAGTGATAATTATTAAAACAGAAAGAATCTGAACATTGCCCTTCAGCTTTCAAAATGGCTATCACACTGCAGGTTGCCTTTTCTTTTAAACTATTATTTGTATTGCATCTGAGCATAGAAGCTCTTTAATGTGCTATAGCCATGTGAAAACTGTTGTTTCTTTTAATTCTTTCTATTCCTTTCATCTTAAGTTGTTACCACCGCAGTCAGGATTTATCAGCACTGCTCTGTGCACTGGACTGTGTGACCTAAATTTTATGACCTTGTGTCCAAAATCTAATTCTCCGGTACAAACTCATATTTCTCTGCAGATATTTTAAAGACATTTGCCTCATTAGCATGCCAGGAAAGCATGTGGATGCCAAGTGAAACAATATGCAATTTTGCCTTGCCCTCAAATTCCTTGCTGTAGTGCACTCATTAATCTTCAATTAAGACTCTTTTCATCTCCTTTTTTCTCTTTGCAAACAAATAATTTGTCAGTGTGAAGGAGTTTTATTTTGGCCATGTTTGATTATTCCTGTTAGGTACTACCCTTCAATTTGGCCATTTTTCTCTGGCTACTCAGGTAACCACAGTGCTATCGAAGACTTTCCAGGACTTTAAAAGTCCCCAGAAACTGTCTTTCCACTGCAAGGATATCTTAATTTAAAATTGTAATATTAACAAGGATTTATATGCAATAAGAAGATACATCTAAATCTCAGTTTGTACAGAAATTAGGTGATTGTGAATAGCAGCTTCCCCTGCAAGTACTCCACAAGAATTCAGATTATTTCAGTAAATGTAAAAATAAGGACCTTTTCCAGGCATTTATCTATCCATTCTTAGGCAAAGAAAGGTATTTGTATGTAGCTGTCAACACAATTTCATTTGAGTATGTCACTTCCTCATGGACACCCAGATTCTTAAGGGTCACTTGCAAAGGTGCAAAATAAAAGGTAAGATCATCGGCTTATCATCATTACCTCCAGAACAAGGTAAGATCATCGGCTGAACGACTGTAGATACAAATTTAAGGTGCTCCTTAGGGACGTAAAATACATCCAGTGATGAAAAATAGGTTTTGTAGCTAATGTATATACCAAAATCAATACAGTAAAAGTGGAAAATAAAGAAAAAAAAATGGGGGTCGTCTAAATAATTTTACTATGATACATGGTGTAAACTCAGGGTCATACATATTTGGTTTTACTTGGTGAATTTACTGGTTATATTTAAAGCTGATATAGATGACAGCACCTTCAAATCACACAACTGGGAAAACTGTTCTGCTTCCTAATCTTGGGTTCATCTCTAAGATACTGTCTGACGCTGGACTCTAACACCTAATCTGAATCCAAGTTGTGTTCCTGCTCAATATGCCAACAACAGGAAAAAAACACAGGTGAGTTTTTTTGCTCTCATTCATATAAGACCATGCTACTTGTTCTTTGGTATATAGTACACTGCATACTGAATGAGTAATGGAGAAATGATTAGTATTAGAGCTGTCTGGAGGAAGGGAGGAGAATACACCGATGATGAAAATGTCCCATGTTTACATGTTCCCATGATTCTTGTTACAAAGAATTTGCAGATCTCAATGCTACAAGGTAACGTCCTTTTCCTGTCAGTACAAGAGAAAAGCAGTTTTATTGAGTTGTAAAATTAGGAAATCCTAAAGCACAATCCCTTTTTTTCCCTTTGTTTGCCACTATTAAAATACGTGTAGCTTTACTAGCTTCAGAGAAACTTCTCACTATTAACAGTTTATTCAGCACATGATAATGCACTTGATTAGGTATTTAACCTCCTGTTAAATTCTTTGACTCTTGTATGGTTAAGGAGGGTTGATTTGTGTG
This sequence comes from Forpus xanthops, assembly GCA_032466535.1. Taxonomy (NCBI): domain Eukaryota; kingdom Metazoa; phylum Chordata; class Aves; order Psittaciformes; family Psittacidae; genus Forpus; species Forpus xanthops. The sequence continues at coordinate 55,856 of JASSUY010056265.1, forward strand.
CATGCTGAATGTTGTATTTTTTTTTTCCTACAAACTGAGAAACTCAGCATCCCAAGGTTTCCTGCTGTCCCTCATAGGTGACAAAAGCTCCTGCCATGTTTTTTGTAAAAAGTGCCCTGGAAAGCCTCAGTTTCCACCATCTCTCTCCTCCAGAAATGATCCTCAAATGTCTTGCCAGCAGGAAAGGCCAGCCAGTAACATACAGCTCTGCAGTGGTCAAATGCAAAAGCTGTTTTAGCTGAAACATGCTGAGATCATAATTCAAAGATTTGCAGCACCATTTCTGTCCCAAGCATGCAAATACCTTAGTTTTGAAATAATTGCATCCAGAAGCATTCAAAGCACAAACAATAATAAGGCAACACACAATGTTTCCTATGGCAACATGAGTTCAAAAGCCAGCAATACAGTAATGATGCCACTGAAGAGAAACATGTGGAGTTGCTCTGGAAGACAAATTGGAGACAGCTGGTGAATCCCAAAGTAAAAAGTGCAAATCCATATAGGTAGCTCTTCTAGTGTTGGTGTAAGGTAAACTGAAATCATCATGTGGCCACAGTACAGAATCTACTGCTGAGTTTGGATATTTTTGCACTGCTACAGTCCTCCATCCCAGAAAACAATTCTGGCTCTAGACAAAAAGATGTAGAATGGGTTGCATCGGTGCTATCTAAGGGTGTCTCAGCACTACTTAGCCCTTAATCCAGACCTCCACTGTTGCACCTTAAATAAGGTTATTTGTATATGTGTGTTTTTTTGCCTAATTCAAAATGACTGAAATAATGGTAAGGAAGTCTATAAAAGAAGTATTTTTTTTTCTTAGCATGAAAGCCAAGGGTCTACACTGCGTGCTTGGTAGTATTGGAAGACTACATATGTTAGGAGAACCAAGGCAGCTCAGTGTCATCTACAGTGCGACATAGGCAACTGTATCCAGAGTAAAGTACTTGAAACAATTCAGTTTTGATTTAGTGGAAACTGGTTGGTTGGCTTGAAAAAAGAATCTAAAGTTGCATTGACATATACAAGGGTACCAGAATTTAGGGCTGAACTGTGACCTGAAGTAGATAACAAAGACAGCAAACCCTTTATTGTGTTTGCCTTTCTGTTCAGTTGAAATAAAGTGTTTGGATACTTATATATAAAATTCAGTCCAAGTGTTACATTTCCACTGTGAAGCATTTGCAAATGTTTTTATAAGCCTACATAGAAATTAAATACCAAAGTGCATCACAAGCTTTTGATAGATTTATAACCTCTAGGTTATATTTATAACCTCTAGGGCCACAGTGTCAATAACAAATAACAAAGTACTTCAAATCCATCTAACATGAGATTGAGATTATGTTGTGAATGAGATAGTTGAATAAGTCAGATCATTCTGGTAGCTGAATGATCACAGCCTCAGTCTTGTGTTGACTAGTGTTGCATTTCAGCAAGACTTGAAAAAGTATTGGCAGAACCCACCTGCTATCACAGATAACATGGTTAACACATGGTCTGCAATTAAAGAAGCAGAGCTGTTATTTCATATTTGATGTTTTACAAACTCTCAGTTCAGTCACTGACAAGAGTCTAAATATGCTCCATGTGAGCAGTGTTTGCATCGTTTTCCCAAAACATCTATACAGCAAGTACTTTGTTGGAAAAGAAAGCAGCTCTTGCTGGATGTTTCCTAGTTTAAATAACAGATGTTCTAACAAAGTTACAGCATTTTATCTAGAGCAACAACCAGCTATTAGTGCCACGTTATTACCAAAACAGGTCCAGAGAAATGGATAAGACCTCATGACTTCCCTGAAGGTGATATGACAGGATTTGAAAGTGCCATCAGGATGTGAGAGCCCATACAAAATGTCATTAGAGTACTTTGTGACAAAGACATGCATACCGTTTCAGTGTTCCATTTGTGTTGTGAAATTATACATATGTCACTGACAGTTTCCAAGCCTGGATTGGCAGCTCATTGGTAGCACTGCTGAAAACTTTAGTGGATAAACATCTAGGTTTAACAATTGAAGTTTAGCCATATATTGTAAGATTAGTTGTTCTTTGTTCTGTTTCTTCTGACACAGACATATATTCCATCCACACACACAGAGGGTAGTGATGGGGAGGAAAACATGCTCATTTTTTGCAGAGCTTTGTAATGGATTCTAGATGCAAGATCCGTTCCCATGAGGAAGCCCAAAAAAGTAAAATTTATGGTAGATCCTGTAATTCTAGGTTTATAATATTGCATGGGCAGAGATACGCATGTATGGGGTAACAGCGCTTCTGATAAACATTTAAAAGGCAAATCCTTGCAATTTACCTCCTACCTGTGAAGTTCTCAACTACAAGGATTTCAAAATGTGTGCTTGAGAATATATTAGTGGGTGTTCTGGTACAAATCAAGAGTGTATTAAATACGCTCATGGATGAGATTACCAGCTGAAAATTGAAGATGGTAAAATGCAATTCCCCCATGTGGTTAAAGCTGTGCAAAACCAGGTATTCATTACTGTCAGCACTAGCAAAGGAATACCCTACATGTTCTAGCAATTTTAAGTAGTTAGTAAAAGAATCTGCTCAGCTGCTGGTGATATTATCAGTGTTCAGAAGTGTGCCCCTCTGTGGAATATGTCAATCAACTCATTATTATTAAAAAAACAAGTAGATTAGAAAGCTTGAAATGTGGATTCTGCAACTCTGAATTTATGACAGTTTTTACATGATTCTTGTTAATTAAAACATAATAATCTGACCTTTTTAGAGCTGATTTTACTTTGAAACAATTGCAAACATCCTGTTTTCTATAGCGGCACATATCTTAAGCAAAGTACTGCAATATTTATCATATTGTTGGGGGTGATTCTTTTCCATTCATGTTTGCTGATTACCTTAAATAAGTTGCAAAATTTGCAACAGTTTAGGACAGTGACTGTTTTGAAAATGAGCTGTCTGAAGCAACTTAAGAGGTGACAGTTGATAGAAATTGTCATGAAGGAGAAGAAGAGGCTGATGATTACCAAAAAGAAAGAAATAAAGAATGTGCGGTATATCCAAGTGTATGTGTAAGTTTCATGAAAGCTTTCCTTGATAAATTTTAAAAACAAGGTGCAGAACTCCAGGATTAAGATACTTCTAGATGCAATAGCTGAGATCAAAGAGAAAATCACAATGTTAAATATACAAAAGCACTCACATCTCTATAGTACATTACTCAGTCATGGTAAGCAACCCACTTTAGATTTCAAAACACTTTGTGGCTTACACTCTGCATACATAGCACTTCAGAGTGCTATTCAGATATGCTGTCATTCATGTATTGTAGGAAACAAGCTGGGAATTGCATAAAAATCTTACATCTGTTGCACAGGAAATCAGCTAGGAAGCTTAGCAGTAAAGATTGCATTAAGATGACAAAAGCAGCTATGTTCAAGGATCCTTTGTGGGTTTTTTCAACTTCACAGAATAGATATATGATGGTCATTGGCCTTAATCTTTCAATAGCTCACTTCTTAGGGGACAGAAATTGTGTTAAACAAATGAGAAAGAGTAAAAGTTGTATGAGTACAGCTTTTCCATTTCTAAGACATGGAAGACAATGTGTCTTCTGCTGGGTTAATACCCTTGGTCAGGGACGGGAGGCATTACAAAGCTTTTAATTAACATACCCACAGCACTTGTTGCAACAGCAGATAATCAGAAGTGCAGAGAAAGTTCCTACTTGTATTTTTCTCCATATGAAGGAACACTTAGAGAAATAAAAGCAATAAGAATGAAAACAACAAAAAATATGTCATTCCTCCAGTGGCAAAAATTGCAATTGTGAATGTTGGGTGATTTAAGCACGCTAAGTGGATGTTTCATGAGAGATAGTGATGATTTCCTTGAAAGGAGAGAGAGGGAGTAAAGAAAAAACCCTACCTTATTTTGTATAGTCAATGTCTAGGCATAACTGTGCACTGATGGAGAAAGAAGAAATGTCATAGGGAAGCAAACCAGTCATCTATTCTTAGCATTTATCTAGCGCTTTGCAGGCTTAAAGCATTAAAGACTGAAAAATTTGGATTTATATGTGGTTTTAACTCCCCATGAGCCTTCTGGATAGTGTTACTATATGCTATTTTTGTTGTTCTTTTGTTTTTTCTGCGGCTTTGGGTCCACTTCCCCTTTCTTCCCCCCAAAATTACTACCTCTTCCACAGTCAACCATAATATAATCATCTTGATCCATTTTACCAGAAGTATTTTCTGACAATCTCATCTGAGTAGCCATCTATAGAGACATGTCAACTGGTTCTTGCTGATGGAAAGTGCAATCTGTCATTCTTTTCTTTTTGTCTTCTGGGCTGCACCAACAAACTTCTCTCACCATTTCACGTTTCAGTAGTAACTTGTGATGGATTTGGAGCTCTTGGTAAGAGTGATGTGACAGATTTGGAGCTATTCAGAAATAATTTATTAGTTCAGCTAGGAGACCAGTATCTTTTCTGCTTGATAAGAAAGTGTAACTTCAGCTTTTCCTCATAGGAGGCACTGTAATGGTCCATGACTCTGAAAATATTTTCTGTATAGAACTGGCACATCCATTTTCAGTCTGGTGCTTGCTTTTCTTGTCCTCAGAACTGAAAGGCTTTCTCAGTGGAGCACATAAATCAGTCCGCTTTTTTAATGCATATCCCAACTCTTGTTACTTTGTTATTTATAAAATTATGGCTTTCACTAGTATTTATAAGACCACAATCTGTTTGAATAATTCTTTATATTTAGGTTATGTCTCTATTTTAACCCCAGGGTGGCAAAATACATGCTGCTCTTCCCTTCATTTCCCGTGTTGACAGGCTTACTAACAGGTGCCCACAGTGACTCTAAGTGAAGTATGGTAATTCTTTGTTTATTTTAATACTTTTCATTCCTTGATTTTAGTAACTGTTGTCTCTTTCTTCTTTTGCTGGCTCAGAGGCAATCAGAGAGTCATGCCCAGTATATCTTCAAATATTTCTTCAGTGTATTTGAATATCAGTTGCATCTCCAGACTTGGGAAATTGTTTTCCATGAAGTCTATTAATGGAAAGCACACAAAGAAGGACATTTCTGATTGAGCATGCTCATACTCCACCTGATTGTGTTTCTTTGCTGAATTAAGAGCAGTGAACTCTTTCTAGACCTTGCCATAGGGTCAAGATATCTAAGGCAAATACTTACGTAAAAATTCCTCTTCACATAGGTTTCAACTGAATTATTGGACCTGCACAGCAGGTAGCATCAGTCCTCAGCTTTTACAAGTGTATCTTTAAGAAGTGTTTCTGTGGATAGCTATGTCTTTTTACAGATGGAAGTTTTTAGTATAGTCTAAAGGCCCTTGTGTATTTCTGAAGGATGGCTATTCTTTTGGTTTAGATCCCTTGAAAACTGTGAAGTAAACTATGATACACAAACAGTCCATTCCTGTGAAACTTTCTTTTTAGATTAAAAACAAGCTGGTGCTTTTACAGCTGGAAAACAAACACACAAACAAAAAAAAAAAAACCTGGAGAAGGTATTTTCCCCAACAGAGAGTGAGTGTTAGGGCTGTAAAGCTATTTTCACTTATTGTGATATGAAGCCAACTATCATGATTTGCACCATGATTGCATACCTTCATTTTGGCTTGCAGAACAGCAGGCTCCTTCAGCTTTGAACTATTGCGTCTCTTTCCAGTGCTGAGGTTGCAGAGGCTGCATAGGTTTCAAATAGTTTTCTATTTATGTGGCTAATTTGGAACAAAAAGAATTCTTTGGCAGGTATCAGTCATTATAAATATGAGTGCTGCTGCAAACTCCACCAGTACTGAAACCCAGGACTTTGGATAATGGAAGTACATGGAATCATTCAGTGTTTGAAAACTGCTGGGGTTTACATGCTACTGAGGGAACCTTTCAAAGGCATTGAGCACTGAACTAGCTCAGCAGCCAAGAGCTCTTTTCTGTTCAGTCAGAGCAGTGTTCAGTCAATACAGAATGCTTTGGAAAGTATCCTTTATTCCATATTCACCACCAGTTTCCTAGCTCCAGAATTTCCTTTTTTCCATTTGTGTTTTCTAGTACATTGTAGAATATACTTGTTCTTCAGTGCCTTACATAACAAAGATGTTTGGTGTCAATACCTGATCTGTTAATGGCTGGAGTCAGTTTCTCTACTTCTGTGGATTTTCTAGATTGATTGGATTTTGCTCACTATCTGTTTTGCATTTGCTATTTCGAGGGTTTTTTTTTTAGGTTTTCTTGGTTTTGTGCGGAGTATGTTCAACATTAATATCTTGTTGCTACTGTGTTTTGTGTTTTTTTTTTTTTTTTATTAAAGAGTTATCTTGCAAGGTGGTGCATGAAAAGTCAGATATTTCAGAATTTAAAATTAGTCAAATTACTTCCATATACCATTATATACTTTTTTCATGTAGAAAGGTACAAAGCTTTTTGTGGCAGGTAGAAGATAACAAGCCTTCACATAAGAGTCTGCAAGTAATATAGCAGCAAATTACTTTGATTTATTGCACTCTAATTGTATAGAAAGCCCATGAATTGATATGTCATACGCTCAAAGTCATATAATTTAACTAGAACAATTATACAGCTAAGTAGAATTAGAACTTGATTGCTAGTCTATAATAACCTCACATAGCAGACAAATTTCTTATTTATTGATTTTAGCAACAATGAAAGCTAAGATGGTGCCTTCACACTTCAGGAAGTGAAGGAAGAAAAAGGGAAGATGAAAGCAAGATAGAGACTGGAACTGAACAAATCTGGTTTTATCCAGTGCTGTCTCTTCTCTCTGTATATATGGACAGATAACTGGAAAAACTCACCCTGGTAAAAACAAAACAAAAAGAACCATAAACCCAAAACTCAGCCTTTACACACCCCCACCAAAAAAAAAAAAAAAGAAGAGAAGAAATGTATTTTTTTCACGATATTCTTGTTCTAATCCAATGTGGAATCAAATCTGAACTTTGTCCCTCCAGAAAACTCTGCTGTAACATGGATGGATAATTCACCTAGTGCCATTTTAATGCAAGGCTATACTTAACAGTTACTGACAGCTGCACTAATTCTGAAGAATCAAATATATGGTGGTGTGAAAAATTTATTGTGCAAAACTTACCATTTTGCTTAAAAGTGCAGGTCATTGCTGTAGTTTTCATTGTTGAGAGAAAGCAAGACAGTACCTTATACCAGTGATAGGCTTTTATGAGGCATTCTGTCGAGTTTCACTAGCAATCAAGTTTGCTTTTGGTCAGTAAGTTTGTGTTTTACGTACCAGCATTTAACGGAAGTGAACCTCAGGAAAAGCCATAAGGCTAAAATAAGAGACTGATGGACAAGAGTCCATAAGGTCCTTTTCCCTTACTGTGACATTGACTTTTGTGAATTCTGTGCCTATATCTCTGAAGCTACTTTCTGATTTGTGAAATGCTGTAGTGCTGAGGGAAAACAGGTTGCATTTATTTACAGCTACTTCACAGAATACTCATTTAACAGTTTTTGAAAGGTACTGGGTCCCCAGTGCTATGCCAGATATATACACCCTACAATATCAGTTGTTAGGCTAGTACTGTGACTTACGTAGTCCCTCAGCAGGCTTTGATACTGCTGCCAGAGGAGAAGGGGCTGAGCTAGATGCAGTGTGAAATGCAGCATCCTTGATTATATGTCTGGTGTTTTATCCTCTGCTTATGGTAAGATATCAGGGAGAAAGGTTATTCTTATCAGACAGTGAAACAGGAAGGCATACCGGTTATTGCATCCTGCCACCTACAAATGCGTGAGTCCAGCATCTTCCTCAATGTCTGCCAAACAAATATGAGAGATGACTTCTGTCAGTACATTCCCACTGAGCCAGTAGGGTAGGCAGGAAACAATTAACTGGCATGTACTGACAATAATAGCTGCTCCAGGCAGCACATTAAGCAGTGCATTAATTGAAGTATTAATTGATTTATAAACACCAGCTTCCTGATTAGCTTGATTATTGCCATCATGCTGGGATGAAGAGGATGGTGGGGGTCTGAATAAGCCTTAGCAACAGTGTAATTAAGCATTTCTTTTGTTATACACTCTGTGACATTCACTAACACAGTGCCGATATGATGCATTTTTCTCTGCTTGATTAATGAGTTGGATTCATTTTAGCAAACTGCAATGCTCAGAGATTCATAAGGGTTTTCTGAACTACAACTTATCTGAAAATAAGGTTGTTTAGTGAAATAAAAAATGAAAAGACACAGGGGTCTGGAAGGCAGAGAAGGGTTAAGAAGCAGATGTTTAATAAACTGTGTAAGGAAAGATGCTCTGCCCACTGCCACATAAGGAACCTAGAAGACAGGCTACCTGATGAGGGGCTTGCCAGCTCCCTTTTCAGATATGAGTTTAAAGTTTCAGAAGAACTAAACTATAGCTTTGCTGCCCCTCCATATTCTGAGGATTTCCACTGGCAGTGGGCAAAGAGAAAGCTAAGATAAAAAGGGAAGCTTTGCATCCCTGATCAGTCCTTCCCTGATGCTGAGCACAGGGGGGACTGCAAGAGTATAAATTGCACCCTTCAAGGGCCAGAGGAGAGGGTATGAGTGAAACAACTCAACTGTATGTTTCTTCTGAACAGGGGGTATACCTAAAGTTTTAAAGTGACCCAGCCTTACTTCCTTTCTCTGCAGCATCATTTGCTCACCTTCCCTCTGCAGCCTCTTCCTCCCTATCTGTCTCTCTAGCCTGCTCCTCTTCCCAGTGGATCAGCTGGAGCTGTGACTCATTCCACATCTCATACTGAAACTCAGAACAATATTTAATCTCTTGACATCCCCCTCAAGTTGCTAATGGACTCTGTTTCTTCTCCTTTTGCCCTCTCATCACAGCAGGGGCAGAGAAGCATCTCTGGGGTCTGCCAACACTTTGCTCAGTCAGTTGATTTGACATTGCCTCCGTGTCAGCAGCAGGCATTAGTGGAGAGTTGGGAGTGTAAGGAGCAAATCTATTTTAGCTTTGAAATGAGGCAGTGTTGTGGTTTAAAATACAGATGCTGCCCGATATGTAGATAGGGTGTAATGGAATCATTGCTAAGCGGGTGTCATGGGAAACTGAAATCAGAAAAAATATATACATGCATTCCCCCTCCCCTACACACAATTTCAAACAGCCCATTGGTTGTTTTTAAGGTGAAAGGGTTTGTCATTGCCTAAAGAACAATAATGGAAAGAATGAGAAGCTGCAGTGAAAACACAGATTAATAATTCTCTTGTAAAGTTCTCCTATTCCAGGGTTTTACTTTGCTTATCTTTTCAGTTAGGTGTCTTACAGTAACTTCTAACAGTTCAAGATATGTGTGAACTCCACTGATATATTCTAGTGATCATACTCTGTATTTGTTATAAGCCAAATATATTGCCTATATCAGTGAGGTTTCATTCACATAGATGCTAAAATATTCTTCCCCCATGCTTGAGGGCAGCTTAGTGGTCAGGGCATGAAATTGGTGCATCTGGACTAAATCCTCCCAGGTTGCTAGATTGTACTGATATTTGGGTAGCTAATAAATCTAATTGTATCTTGGAATTGCTGCAGACTTTTTTAATCTAGGTACAAATCTGGTGAAAAGAATGCCTTAGACTTCCTGAGGACAGTGAAAAGCAACTTGAAGGAAAAGTCCGATTAGCTTCAGTGGAATTCATGTTGCTGAAATCTCAGGTAGTCTGAAAAATCCCTTTCTAGCTTGGCTAGAAATGTTAGAATATGAAACATGAGATATGTTTCTATGCTAAATAACTCTTCAGAGTCTATCTTCCCCTGCTGATTGCAACTGACAGTGAGTAGTCTTTTGTTGCTTGGGTCATTGGCAGTGCCTGAATAATCTGGGGAAAGAAACAGAATAACTTCAGTCATGTTTATCTTTTACTTACTTTTATTGAATCCATTCCAAAAAGGCTGCAGCTGGTATTAGAGTGTTTCTTCTTTGGCAGTGATGCTATTAGCAGCGTGCTGGTGGAAGGAGAGATCTAGATACAGGGGCAATGAAGTTGGGAACTGAGGTTCACAGGCTAATGCCATGGCTCAGCTTCAAATGGAAGCATGATTCTGTGCTCTGTTTGCCATTTTCCTCATCTTCAAATCTGGGCTATTTTTCGTACATGCTCTATATTTCTGTTTTTACATTAGCAAAAAGCAATAGCTCAAGAGCAGTACAACTGGCTGGGCTTTTAGTAAATGCACTATGACTCCCTTATATTTTAAATGAAAAAAACACAGAATAAATTTCATGTAGCTCGGTACCTTACATGAGGGCAATTTGTCTCTAGACAGTTCATTTCTATCTCTGTTATTGTTGAGACAGCTCTTATGGCTGGTCCTTTTCTACAGGAGTACTTTCTTGTAATAAATGGTAACTGTTCTCCAACTGTACACAAAGTTTGTGGATGAAAACAAGTTTATTCTTTGTAAATACCCTAAAGATAATATTAAGTTTAATCCTCTCATATTTAGCCACGTACTATCCTTGTCCTAAGTGCTCCAGAGGTACTGATTTCAGGTCTTCAAATTCAACTAGAATGACTTATATTGCATTACTACTAATCATATGTTAATAGATTATTAATACATTGTTTCACACTATCAAGTGCCACCTTAGAGCAGCAGCCTTCCTGACCACAGAGACACATGCAAAATCTGATCAGAAGCTAGGGGCAGGTACTATTAGCTGTTATTACGTAGATATTACTTGGGTATGTTAGTGTTGCTGAGTATTTTTCATCTATGTCTTTTAAATGGAATGGTTAATACGTATTACTGCTACTGTCTGCAAACAGCAAGGCAACAGCAATAGGCAATGATTTCTAGGGAATAGCATGCTTAAACTGGTGCTTTTTAGTTTTTGGTTGCTTATGTATTGCTCCTTCTATACACCTACCATACGGGGAGCCAGGTCTACCCACTCTAGATAACTGTTTGAATAATTCAGGGTCTCTTGAATTTGATGCTATAGTAATCACAAAACCTGTCTTAACTTGCTTGGCAAATGATTCCATATGACAAAAAATGTTATTACTGAAGAAGTGAGTTGTGACAGTTCCTCACCTTCACTGGAGTGAGAATGAGCACGTTAAAGATTGCCAGGTACTAAGAGATTATGGAAATGAGGCAAGTGTATCAGTTATATCTGAAAAAGTGCTATATATTTCTCCTGTGCTGCTGGGGATTAACACCAGTGGCATGCATTGGCATGCAGTCGGTAAACTCCTTTCAGCCATAGAACAGTTATTGTGATCTGGGGAGGGGGAGCAAAAGTAGGAAGAGGGTTTGGGTTTGGGGTTCAGCTTCCACTGATAGCTCCATTTCAGGTAATGTTTCTTTTGGGTTTGTTGGCATTCTGTGGCATTCAAGTTGCTCACCTGTGCTGTCCTGGTGCTCTTAATAAACAGCAACAGTAGAATAAAAGATAATGGTGATTTTTCAACCCAGCAGACATATTAAGATGTTTTCTTATTACTTTTTGGGTTGCAGTAATACCTGGACTCTCCACTTGCAAATCAAGCATTGTCCTGAGCTGCCACAAGTGGAATGCAGCCCTCCTTCCAAATACAATATTATTATGCTGAAAATGTTGTCCCTGCAGCTATCAGAGCAGGATTGTCACTGAGGTTGGTTCCCACTGCCATTAGTGACAAGTGACATGAGAGTGGGTCTCTTGTGATAGCAGTTAGAGGCAATGACTCTAACTGTAATTACAATTGAAAACTGTAAATGAGATTCTCTAGACTAACTAGGCATTAGATCAGGTACTCTGAAAAATAAACAGAAAGACTGAAGAACCTGGCTTATGTCTTACTTGGTTTTGTGTCATTTCTCTTCCTCTAAATTGTTACTGTTGTTATGCCCACGGTTTCCCAGACATGGCAAGATTTGGAAGTAGGAAGGTTGAGGGTTCATTGATATGATGAAAAGTACACAAACTTATGCTGATGGGTTAAGTTTTCATTCTCTTGGCTAGTGATGCAGTATTGGAGAATGAAAAAAATGGCAATTTAGGACAATATAATTCCAAATAGTCACTTTTCTCTAAGGCTGCATAAAATATAATGAAATTACCACTAATACCAAGAATTATGGTTTAGGTTAGTGTTCACAGACAATGTCTGCTGATCTTTTTTTCTTTCCACCCTATAAGCAAGGCACTTTGATTTCAGATTTTATAATCTCTAATAGCCTCTTCCTTGAGGTCTGCTAAACTAGCAGTATAGCTACCATTGATGTTAACTTGATTTATGGTCTATAGATGACCAAACAAAGACTTGCAAAACTACTTTGCACTAAAGAATACTTATAAACCCCTCTTTACCATCAGTATGAATTTTGTTAGTCTGAAGAGTCTGGTAGAAAAAAACCCTCAGTATCATGCTCACCAGATAATAAATTATCCTCAACCTTTCTCAGTCTGCAATCAATATGTTATTCACTATTTATTTCCCAATTTTAATCAGATCTAAAGACAGAAAACTCAGAAAAGCCAACCCAGGACAAAACTGATGTTAAGAATGACATTTATTGACATTTTGGAGGCACAAGGAGATTTAAATGAAGTTAAAATACCTTTCAGCAAATGACACAGGGCGTAATGAAAAACCAGTGAATGCAATAAAGTATGTGCTGGCAGCAGCATGCAGGTCAAAGATGGAATTTACATAAAAGTAAGACAACTTTGCTTCTGAGTCAGTTTATCCTGCTGCTAGACAGCTGCCTCCTTGTTGCAAGCCACAGAAATGACATGCTATGTAGGCCACGTATCTTCTGGTTATATAAAAGAAGAAAGCTCTAAGGAAAGGATAAGAGGCAGAGACAATCCAGCAGCTGAAACTCAGACATATCTAGGTATTTTTTAACTGTTTATGACAGATATTTATAGTTAACTGATTTTCTGTTTGCTAACAGATTTCTTTCTTTATATCTCTGATTCTGATGGATACATGCATTTTGACATATCACATGTTTGTCCCTTGCATTCCCAATACATTTTGCCCTGTTCCACCCTATCTTCTGCATGTACAGCTGTTATCAAGCCCAGTTTCAACTAAGGAGTCCTGTTTTTTCTCAGGCGTAGCAGGGGCAATCCTATTTAACATTATTCTGCTCGGCGTAAGACTTGGAAGGGTTCCTCCTAGTTGTTACCTACCATTTTTATGATCACTTTGGCTCTAAGATGCAGTGACACATGGAGCTACAGTAACAAAAATATCATAACAAACTTTGAGATCAACTCCTGCAGCAGATGACTGTAGCTATCACAGTATCTTTAAACTGAGTCTTTATAAGGCTGAATGAACAAAAGCACTGCTCTATAATCTATTTGAACTGCCATATTCAGCCCCAAAAATTCAGCTTCAAAATCCAGAGGTATACTTGTATGAGGGCATGCCATACAACCGTGGGAGATGATTTTTGCAAGCAACAGGACAAACCAAAAATCAAAGAAGCATTTAGATGGAGCCAAGTAGGGCTGATTTTGAAGGATATTTGTATACCTGCGGATTGTACATCAAAAGACTCTTTCAAAAACTGCAATGCTATTGCATTGCACTGCGCAATAACTATTGTTACAGTCTCTCCTAACTGCTTTTTAATGGCTCTGAAATAGAACTGTGAGCCCAATGAGAAGTCAAAAAATATTGTAACTTCGATTTTCATGGTCCTATCCTGGCTGATTGGAGAGATTCAGGTTTTATTTAGAAGTGCAGTGGTGGTCAGAACTGTGTCACTGCAATTGCAAACCTGAATTTCACACTGTTACGTACTATACAACCACTTAAATAAAAGCAGATCCTCGTCTGTTTTTTAAATTCAAAAATCACTAGAAATATAATAGAGGCAATTCTGAGATTATGTTGGTAGGTGATACAAAAAAGCATCTGGTAGATTTTGGTAGATTCTCAGTAAATATATACAGCCACTGCATGTTGTTTATCAGTCTTTGTACTGTAAATAACTGGGGTACTGACTCATAGTCTGTTAATACTCATTTTGTATTAATATATAAAAGGACATGTATAATTACTACTTTGCAAGATCACAAAGCAGAAAAAATAAGGAAGAAATTCTTATTGTACCTTTTCTCCCAAGCTGGCATAAAACGTGTGATATACTCACTTGAAAGGTATGTTTTTAATGTTCTTCCATACAGAGAAATGAAACAAACTGATGTGATATGACAGCTTCTGAAGGGGTATTTCCATTTATCTAATTCTGCCTTTTTCACTCTTTCCTATTCTATAGCTGATGACTTGCTTTTAAAACTGCTGCTTTGCAAGGATTGTATAAATACCTTTAGTGTTCTGAGTATCATCTACTGAAATACTTTTACTGTTCAGCAGCTGAAAGTGTTCGTCTTTTATTGCTGGTTGGGTTTATACATTTGTCTTAGCTACCTCATGCTCTCTTATGATCTCTTGCTGTCCTGATAAGGTGGAAATCACAATCAAATAAAATTTAGATTGATTTTATATTCACACTTATCATCTTCCATCATACAATTTGTCAAGAGAGGAGTTGTAAAGCTGCTGCTGTACCTACTAAAGTTATTATACCATAGCTCCATTGTGCTGTTTTATGCAACCATAATCTGCTTCTTTATGAGGCAACTAGATTAGCGCCTCAAAAAAATGGAAAAAGCACCACTATTACTGTTCTACAAGTTTTTATGTGTTGATGAATTTTATCATTATTGTTGTTGTTTTACCATTACTGGCCTAGTAAAGCTGTGGTTAGAAGTGAAAATTCTTTGTCTAAAAACAACCCAAACAAAAGACTAGCTCGATAGAAGCGAAGCTCCTTTTGACAGAAGCAAGAGTTTTGTCTGTGGGTTTCGGACAGGATATATGCCCAGGCTGCATATGTTTCCATGATGCTGCTAATGGGGATATGTGATCTGTGGGCTGAAATAAACTTGCAAGTCTGACTTTCTAAGTGAGATTAAATAATTGACATGAAAACTATTGAATTAAGTGATAAAAGAGAGATACATACGTCCATATTGAGGTATTTCAACACCTGGGGCAATATCTGGATGCTAAACTTCTGTAGCTCTTACAGAGCTCTTGTCACTTTTGACACACAAATTTACTGGCACCTACCAGAACTTTCAAAACTAGAACCATTTGTTACTATCTCCATTTCTGGGTAAAGTTGTGACAACAGGTATTAGAATGATGAACTTGTGTCAAAAGGGACATTTTTTGCTTCTAATTAGAGGCAAGCAAGCAGCATTATACCCATATAGTCCATGTGGAAATTCCCTAAGGAAAGCGAGGGAGTTTTGTCTGTTTATTTACATACGTATGTATTCCCCTGGGAAAGATATGAACAGTCGTTATTTTCCTCTAAGTATGTCCTTGATTTTAGAAAAGCAGGATAATCATAGGGGCAGTGGTCCACAAGTTTTAATGAGTACTTCTGAAGGTACAGAATGAAATGAATTATGTCCCTTGTGCCAGGGGGAGGAAGAGAAATCCTTGAATGAGAAGACAGGCAATTTGTCTGCACTGCAGATTTTGAGAGAGAAAGGACCTCTTTTAGGGTGAGAGGTGCAGTTTCTGGTGGGCATCTAGCCAGGGAAAGAGCTGAAACCAAACCATCTTGGAAGCAGGTGGCAATGACCCTGCCCCCTGCTCTGGGCACTTTGCCTCTGCCAGGACACAGAGCTTGGGGCTGACCTCTGCAAAGACTTTTAGGTACAAGGACCTTTGGTAGCCAACAGTAAGTCATTGTGCCTGAGTTAAATCATTGTGTCTGGCTGAGTCAAATCCCCCAGCATTATTTTTTCTTTGCAGCTATTTGTTAATTATCCTTTGGTGCAGCAGTTTCTGAATAATCCACCTTTAAAAGTTCACTCTTCTTCTATTGTTCCTGGTGTTTTATATTGAGTATAAATCATAATTGCAGACATAAATAAGACGATTTGTTCTGACATAAATTTAAATGTATTTTAAGAGAGTGATTGTTGAGTGCCCTTTCAGCAAAATACATCCTTTTGGTAGGATCATTTGCTTTTTCTTAACCTGTCAGACAGAAATCTATTTCAGTTTTAGTGTCCGGATCTTAAAGGAGCCTCTTGGTTTAAATTCATTAGAAGCCTGGGAAGTTGCCCTTCTGCAGCATAACCTTGGATGTCTTGTAAGTTTTTCAACAATACCCTGAGTAGATACAAATTTAAGTAAACACAAGGAATTGCAAAATCCTTTTTTTTTATCACCAGTTTTGAAGTCCCTTGATTGGACCATCAGAATAAATTTTCTATGATCTCATAACTTCAAAAGCTCTCTTCACTCCCCTCTTCTCCCATCTGTTTAACCAATAGCCTATTCTAACAAACACTGAAAAACACATTATGAGCAAGGTTGTCTTGATAGCCCTGAAACATACTGTGGATGTATGCTGAATTAAGCTATATGTTGTTGGGACTATGCAGTCTAGAGTAAAAACAGCTCTTTATATTTCCTTATGGGTAGGTTTTCTGAAAAATACCTATTTTGAGGAACGATAGCAGTAATGAATCGGGGCAAATACAGAAAAACGGGGATGATTTCTACAGCTGAGGTAGATTGAGCTTTATTTATTCAAAGATATCATAAAGCATAAGGGAATATGGATAGAAAGATTTCTTTTCCCCTGCTATTTTCTGATATTACTGACAAGTCCATACCAAAATTTGGTGACTTGTTTATTTTGTTCCTCTAAATAATTAATGTCAGTGTTGCAAATAATCTCTTAGTAAAGTCACAGCGAGTGTGCAAGATAAAATCTGTGGGAAGTGAGGTCATTGTGGGGTTGTCAGGGATGGTGGTTATCATGAGAGATACCAAGATGCCTGTTTTTAAAAACTGAAGGAGCCAGTGAAGTATGGCTATGTTGGGTAATCCAGATTTTCAGAAAGATGTTAGACCAAAGCTCTCCCAGTCATTCTAAGCACTTGGAGATTAATGTGGAGACAAATAGTTCCAGAAGGCATCAGTGAGGAAACAATTGCATTAAAACAACCTACTTCTGTTCTACAGCATGCCAGAGAAGAAACACTGAATCCCTTTCGTCTAGACTTTGGGAAGTCTTCTGACCTTATCAGTCCTGAAGTAAAGAAAGCATGGCCTGCAAAGGTATGTGACAATGTGTGTGCAAAAACTTGTTTACATAAGGTAATTTGCAGTTTCCCCATCAAAATACAGTGATATATAGAGCTGCCCTATACTGCTCATTGCTCATTAATGATCACCAGCCTCAAGGCGTTAGCAAGCTGACAGGGAGTAAGCTAGATGCACTGGAGGAAAAGAGCTGAATTCAAAATTATCTTGACAACCTGAGGAAGTTGAGCTGAAGAGGGGAAGTGTATGGTACTTCACGTGGACAAGATGAGTCAACTGCATAAATAAAGAATGAAGAGCAGCTGGCTGGGAAACTGTTATGCAGAAAAGGATCAGGGGTTGCTCAGAACCACAAGCTAATACATATGAGTCATGAGTTAAAAATGCCATACTGCTATGGGGAATCCAAATACCATACTAGGAGGCAGCAAGACAGTTGAGGTAATATTTCCATAGTGCTCAACTTACTTTGATAAAAATTTAAGGGCCTCAAAGCTAAAGGGCTATACTGAATTTGGAACTATCACTTAAGGAAAGATCTGGATCAGATGCAGACACTTCAGAAAGAAGTGACAAGAATGATTAGATACCTAGAAACCATCATCAGAGATTAGAGACCAAACTAGATGTTTTTCAAAGCCAGAAAATTTTCTGGAAGGAAGGCAAAATTCTTCCTGCCTGTGGGGTAAAACACAGAGTCTGTAGTGGGCTACAACTGTAGCAGTAAATACAATTTACTGGAAGGTCCAGGAATAGAAGGAGGGCTTTGGGAAGGGAAAGACTTCAGGAGTTTCTTGACTGTGTATATGAGGATAAGGAATTTTTTAGATTATCAGCAAAAGGAGGCATAAAGTCACTGGTAAGCAAGTACGAAGGTGGGAAGGTTAATCTTGTCTTTCCTACGTGTATAAGATCCAGATATAGTGCTGCTGACATGTAGAAAATGGCTACTGGCAATTTGGACTGTAACAGGAGGGAAAATGTGACAAGGAACAACTTGCTAGGTCAAACTGACATGGAAAAGAAGAATGAAGGACAGATTATTTATGGAGGACAAAGAAGAAGAGACTCTGGTAAGGAAGGAATATTTCTATACTGCACAGACCAAAGGTTTACATGCAGACTTTCTTTGTATTTCTCCCTGCTTTAAAAGACAGAGAATTAAACTGCTTCTTTTGAAGTTTTAGGGGATTGAAGAGAGCCAGGAGAGGTTAGATCAGTCTCTGATAGCCCTTACTCTACTGAAAAAAGTAGTGTATGTACAGTGTGTACTCCAGAAACCTTCTATACCTATTTCGGCTGCCACTGCATAGTGAAATGCATATCATCATTGCTGCGTAACTATCACTGTACTAGCCAGATCCAACTAGCAAGGGGTATATTGACACTTACTACAATTACACATTCATTCTGCTTTGTAGATGTCCACTGTGGTGTAGAAGTCTTATAGAATGATGCCCATGGGCTTTGCAGGATGAAGCCAGTTCCAATCGGCAGAAATGGAGGACGACTCCAATGTAATCTTTAATTTAGAACCCACCTGAAACACGTCATCTGTATTTCTTTGTACTAAAGCAAATACAGAAGCAGGAGGCAAAGCCAAACTCTCAGGTTAAGCTGTCAAAACAAAATGGAAGATTTCTATCCTTCAGGGGAAAACAAAAACAAAACCCAAACCAACCCCAAAAGCAAAACTGGATCTGACTGATGCAACAAAATATTTCTGATTCATTGGTTGACTGGACAGAAGAGAGATGAAAAAGAGGGGCCAGGAGGAAAGATGGAAGAGGGAGAAGGGTATATATTTTCTGTATCCATCTTGGCCTCTGGCTAGGATGTTAAGTAGGAGAACTTCAAATGTGTCTACAGAAAGGGGCTGTTTCACTGCAACAGGTGTGCTCACTTGCGAGTTCTCTTCACTATTGCCTTTACTTTGAGGGGGAAGGGAACCTTTTTCATTATTCAGTTATCAGTAATCCAGCTGCCAACATGGCAATCTACTCCTGTCCTGTGTCCTATGCTTCTAATTTCATGGTTCAGAGAAATGAAAAACCAAAGTCACAGTCAGGCCAAGTGAAGATGGGTAGAAACATCAAAATAAAACATATGGAGCCATCATCATACGTTATTTATGGAGACCTGAGTAAAACAAGTCTGACTCAACCAGTATCCTCAGTCCTGAGCAAATTTTAGTTCATCCTTCTAGCCATGTAGGTTTTAGGATGAGTTGTTTGTTTTTCCTTTACTTAGATCTTTTAAAAGTATGTTATTTTAAAGTGCCTGGACACTGCACTTATCCATAAAAATGACATTTTAGGTGAGATCAAGGAAGCTCTACAGTCTTCTAAAATACTGTCTGAATTCTAAGCAAGAAAAACAGAGAAAGGAGAAGAAGAAAAGAATTACTCACTTCCTTTAGATGAAGAGGCCATTTATCATTCTATCATTAATCTTCTCATACTGGGGAAAGATTACAGGAAAAGTGGTAGCTCCTTGGTTACTTCATTATCTCTTTAGCTATGTGTCTTCTGAGAAACTTCAGTGTTTTTCTGACCCAAACGTAGAGGTGAGATAGCCTCACTTCTTATTAATGTTGACACAGGTACCTTGTCTCAGCAGACTCCACAGATCTCCCTTTGGCATTGTACATTACAGAGTCCTTGTATGAGCATCTCAAGGATGTGCAGTAGCTGGCTTTGCAGCTGAGTCCTTTAAGGCTTTTCAATCTTTCATATCACTCCCTCCCAACCTTTGGAAAAGATATGTCATCCAGTTCTTCACAATAAAAATTTACCATTCCTTGAGATGCAATGATGGCATCCATCCCATGTGGTGCTTAAAAAGACAGGAGTGTTTGATAGCTATAGTCATTGTAAGAGTAACCTAGTTTTATGCACACTTTTAAATAGGACTGCTCTTTGGAGTAAGCTTTAAAAATTATTTGAACTCACCCCATGACCTGAATTTTGTCATTCTTGTCACAGCCATTCTTTTGGATCTAATGACTTCATAACAGATTTGAGGAAGTCTCAGGCAGGTGTCTTTTCAGCTGTAGTATTTCTGGAGAATTCTGCATAAAACTAAAGAACATTAAATCCCATAGTGCAGGAACTGAGAAATGTAGCTCGGTGTGCTTAAACCAAATGTTTAGCACTGAAATACACTGGAAAGAGTGGAGGACAGGAGCTCTGGAAATTGGTTATACCAATAAAGACAGGAAAGAATTACTCAGGACTCTGCCATTTCATGATAAAATACAGGTTAGTTATCCAATCTTTTTACCACAAATCTGAAGAATTAAAACATATATCAGGGAGGTGCAGTAAAATAATGGAACACAAATAAGTGATAAATATAATAACCTCATCTCAGCTTTTTTTTTTTTTTTAACCTCCATCTTGTCATCTGATTATGCAGTGTCAGTTTTTGTCATTGCCATACTGGTAATTTTGTTTTCTTTTTGGGTATTGTATTTTTCATGACTTATTGCAGACTGCATCTTGCCATCCACGTCTCTACAGTATAGCTCACATTCTGCCTTCCCATATACACTAGGAATATAAAGGGAGTAAGAGACTAATCAGAGTGAGCACAAAAGGAGACAGAATGTGTCCCTGAATGCTTAAACTCATCAAGAGAAGACCTGCTGCCTTTTCTATTTTGAATGCACAGCTGGTGCCCAATATCAGATACTTTTCTTTTGGTAGTGGAGTCTATGGCTGGCTGCACTGAAAGCATTATGATCCAAGCACTAATTCTTATTCCCTCCTCTATTCTACAAAAAGTTGACAGTGCTTGCATGCACCCAATGATGTAGTTTAATTCTACTGCCTTTTTGACACCAGAATAAAACCCTGCTTCTTGCACAGTTTAATGAGCTAAGCAGATGTTTCTATGAGGCAGAAATAAAAACAGGAATATTCAGGTCAATGGCATTGTGGAGACAGTAGTCAAGGGCCAACAAAGACGTGAGATGTAACAGCAAGTCAGATGAAAGATCCTTGTCAGGCCTACCAGAAGGTAGAAGAGACCAGAACAACATTTGCTTACTCCCTAATGGTCCCCTCCTACCTAAATGTGTATGTGAAGGAAGAGATGAACAAGGGAGTTTGATAAAGTGAAGCAAATTACCTGTAACTGTACATATATCTGCACATTCAAAAAGGAAGAGCATTATTTCAATTTGATGTAGCTGCAAATGCACTGATGTGCAACAACTTCACCAGAAGCCAGGAAGAAGAGATACATAGGATGCAGTTAAGGTACAGATAACACATATTATCATTATTCTAATCAAAAAAGGTTGAAACCAGTCTTCAAAAAATAGTGTTAATTTCATGGATAAAAGACATAGATTTTGAAAATAGCTATTTTATTTAAAGGCCTAGCAATAAACCAAGGAAATAGTAAAGCTATTTGTTACCTACCACATCTATAACCACATTTATCAGTTGTAGAATTTCAACTGCAATAAAGCAACAACGTCAGAAAATTAAGATCATGGCAACAAAGAAAAATCTACAGGCCTAGATAAGTAACTGAAATAAAACAGTCTGCATCAAGACATACTTCACAGATGGTGATTCAATCTGAGGTCCCACATTTTAAGAATAATTTCTCATAAACCTAAACATAAAAGTTGCAGGAAGCAGTAGTTCCATTTAGTAAACCAATTTTACCAGTTTTAAGTGTCTCACTCCTGTGATGCGCTTTCACAAGGGTAAAGGAGCAGTTGCAATACCAATGCAGTTGATCTGTGACTTCTTTCGTCTTGCAGTGTTACGTACTAAGGAAGACTCATCTTTGCTTGTGAGATATGTGCATCGATCTGTATGGGCATGTCCCATTTATTCTTCTTAAACAGTAGTATTTCCCAGAAATAGCTCAAAAAACTTTTCCTGAGGTTTCTAGGAATAAATGCTCTATTTCTTCCTTCCTATTCAAATATCTTCCTCTATTCTTCCCTTAGATCTTGTGGACCTTCATGTAAATAACTGAGCAGCAGTGAGGCCCTCAGCTACTGGCACCTCCTACCTTGCCCTTTTCACCCCCCAGAGCAATACAGTAGTCATAATCAGCATGTCTGGAGCAATTTATTGGCTTGTGCTTTTCTGTTCCCACTCTGATAACCTGAAAGCCCTTGAGAAGGTTTAATTTTCTCTGCAGATTTAGCCTTCCCGTGGGCTGAGAGTACCTTCCCTGAAACACGTTCTCTATTCTTCAGATCATTTATTGGAAAAAAGACTTTAGGAAGTTTAAAATTTACTTTTTTTTTGCTTCTAAAAATTTGTTTTCCCTGGCAGATTTGGCAGGAGGGCAACCTCCCTAATTACTGGAAGATTCACCAAGAGTCAGAGGACCTGTCCTGCTCACATGTTGCTTATGAAATAGTGTTTTGCAGGCCTGAGAGGGAAGGTACCAAACACTGTCTAGCTTGTAAGCACTGGATAGTAGTACTGTAGATTATTATGGACTAGAATCAGCAAAAGCCTTTATCTCACCTCCTTTTGGAGACCATGTACTAACTCTGGTATAATAGGCATGCACGGCCAGCATGTCTATTTCCAATAAATGCCAGTGATAAACAGGAAGATGGGTGACATTCCCTATATCCCTAAATCATGCCATACAAGCACTGTGTTCTACCCACCAGTGTTATGGAAGGGAACCTGAAGAATATATTGCTCTTTTCCTATTTGTTGTGAAGTGTTTACACTGCTTCTTTTTTCTTGCATTTAATGAAAAGAATAGATTAATTATGAAATTTATTAGACCATAGATTCCCAAGCAACACTCTTCTCTCCAATGCTGTTCATATAATTTGTACCATAGTGTAACTGCAATATTCTAGGCAACACATAGTAAAAAAGCAGGCAACTCAGTACTCAAAGATTCTGTTAAGATCTTGTAGGATCTTTCTCATCCAAGCAGTCCTGGTAGATTTTCATACCTGCTTTTGTATCTGGATGTAGAAAATTAGCAAGAAAAATTTCTAATTTTAATGTGCTTTTAGCATCTGTTGCTAATAGTCACTTTAGCTGATAGTAGCTTATTGTACATAGCGATAATAATAGAAACATTAACTTTGCTAAATGAATCGGACTCATGATATATTTTCATATTCATTCAGGAAACTAGAAGTATATTAAATTTAATCTGTGCATGTTCTCAAATGTAAGCTAAACCTTTGCAGTACTGGTCAGATGTGTCTTTTATGGGCCCCAAAATAAGGGAAACAAAGGTTAAAATTCCCTTGATGTTGCAGTTCCAAAATGTGGAGGCTTTAGTCAGGAAAAAATATCCCTTCTTGCATCTTCTGAAAATTAAATATGTTTCTAATGATGTAAATGTTACGTTACACACTGCCTCTGACCAGCCAGCGCAGATGAAATGTTAGTGAAATGTTCCCACTTGAGTCTGGTGCTTACAGAACTGGAGAAAATTAACAGCTTTTCTGTTTATGTAGTCATAGGGGAAAAAAAATCTCATTAGGATGTAGATCCTATCTCTGACTGCCCTGCTCTTCACAAAGCTACTTTCTTCTGTCTTTGTGCAGAAAAATGAAGGTAGCAGCCCTGCATACTTGAGTGACAGCCCTTTTTCTGTATAATTTTTGACCTGAAACTGATTCCCCAGTGACTGGCATCTATCTGCCTGGTGCAAGCTAGACTTGCAGTCTTCTGGTAACATTCACCACTCCCTTTTCCATTGCCAAAGTTAACTTGCTTTCTGCTTCTGAGATTTTTGTGTGATAGTGTAGATTGAGCCCTTGCTGACCAAAAGTTTGCAAACCATTCCCAATAGAACCAGATTTTCATAAGAGTGGTCCTATCATTTAGTGTTTGCTTCTTAGACCCTGAAGTATTCTTCCTTGTGCAGCTGACATGACTGCAAAAGCCAGTGTTATTTGTTCACTTCAGTAAATTCTTTATCCTCTTCCTGAAGTCTTCAAATGCTGTTTTAGTTGTACTTGCTGATGATCTCCATGTGCAGAATTGCCTGGAATGCCTATAGATGAGACACAAGAATACTGCATATCTGTTCAGCGTCTGTGCAGGTGGCAGATAGAGTAAAAGTAGGAAGGAATGCTAGAATGTTTTCAAAAGTGTGAATATTTCAGGAATATTCAGGGAACCTTGTAGGATAGAAAAAAAAACATTGTACATTTATCAGGTATCTCATTATGCACTGCAGCTGTATCCCTGTGCGTCCTAGCGTATGGAGCCACTCAAGAGGTGGGGAACACAAAGATACAAGTCATGGGGCACTGAGTCTTTCTTGTGCCTATTAGCTGGCAGTATCAATACAGGACTGCTAATGTGAACACTCAAAGTTCACAGACACAATTAAAAATGCAGTGCTGTTGACTAATAAATGTTCTGGAAGTTTCTTCTAGAAGTAAATTGGGCTGTTCTTGGCAGAAACTGAGGTCTATATACCCACCCAACTGATGGCAAGGTTTTTTTCAGTGAAGATAAGTTACTAAATGTGCGCAAAAGCAGAAGAATACCAGCCAGACCTTCAGTCATGAGACTTAAGGTGACACACTGAGGCACTTTGCTGGCTCATGATCAAAGAACTCAAAGGAGCAGTTTGCAGAAGAATGCTGTAAGAAAGGTGAAGGAAGACATTAGGGGTTTGCTGCTGATGGAAAAGAAAACAAATATAATATTTCCTCACTGTCTGGTAAATATGAACTTGGTTGAAGTTTTTAAAAGTAGAACATAAATGATGTTGCAGGCATCTATTTTACTTTATTTTTTAAAAATCCTTTTTAAAAGGAAAGCATGCACCAAATATAACCCTTTAAGACTGCAAAATTCTTTAAAATAAATTGTCAGGAGAGATCAAAGAATGAATCAGGGATGTAGGAAATGCATTGTCATATCCAATATATAATGAGTGTTTCTTTAGCATGTTGCTAAGGTAGCCAAGATCTGCTTTTTGGCATGAAGCATTAGAAGCCTTGGCGTAGGCGCTGGGTTAACATTTTTGAAAAAAAAGAGGAGGAAAAAGGAATACAGAAGAAGTTTTTAACATCATCTCTTGGCTGTAGATTATTTTTCACAAATTATATTTGTTATTTGATCAGTTGCTGGGACTGGTCAGACCTTGCAGCAGATACTGGCAAGGATGAAAGAAATGCCACAGAGAGGGAAGGAGCTGAAGGCAGAGGCAGCGCAAAGATGACTCATCTATAAATAAAGATACCAGGAACACAATGATCTGTCTGGCTGTACAGCTCAATAAAAATAAATAAAAATCAAGAGCAATCTCGCTCATTTTCCACACTCTCATTTTTTTTCTTGTTGCTCAGAATCTTCTGAAGTGTTGCAGTTGCTTTTCTTCAACCTATTACTTTCAGGTATCACATCTTTAGCAGGTCAGCTGCTTTTCTGTAGGTTACATCTTTGCATGTAGTGCTTTTATAGCTGCCTCAAGTAATAGTGTTACTTGAGGCAGCTATAAAACAGAACAAGATGGAACAGCTTGACTTATTCTCTGCCTCTTCTAAAACTGAGACATAGTTTGAGACACATATTTTTAAGCCCCCACCCCCCCATCCCAAAAGGACTCATCAAGTGGCAGCTCTGGAAGAACTTATTGTGGACTGAAAGCAGACCTTGCATCCTTGCAAGTTTTCCTCTTTTCCCATCCACACCTCGTGTTTCCTATCATTGCCAAGCACCCTGACAAATCTGTTTGGAGGCTGGAGGTGGTCTGCATCACCACCACTATGCAATGCACAGTTAAGAGCTGGTAGACTTTGCTCTTAGTCACGTTCCTGAAAAGCAAACTTTAACGTCATTGATGATATCCTTCTGACTTCTAAGTTATGACTGCTGTTATTAAACCCAGCTTAAGCAGAGCAATGTGAGGGATCTGTACAACAGCACACTTAATATTGAAAGAGAAGCATGAGTGAACGACTAAATGTTCTGCTAAATGCAGCTGCATGCCAGAACCAAAACCCTTTAGTGTTTCTGTATACTTACATGTCCAGTTGTCCCGGGATGGGTTTCTGTGATTGTGTTTCAGAAGTGTAGTAGGACATTACAGCACAGAATGTATAAGAACTTGTGATAAATGCTTTTTGCAGCAGGCTGCACAGCTAGCACTCTGATGAGTGGGTGAATAGCTTTTCAAGTAAGAATTGTATGGTGGCAGTGAATGTTTCCATGTGACAACAGACACCTAAATGGGGACCTCAGTGAACTTTAAGTAGCTAATATAATAGTTCTTTAGCACAATAAAACGGTACTTGGCTGGTGAAAGATAAAAGAGGAGAGTTAATGGAACACATTCCTGTGAACCAGTGAAAATATCCAGCTAGTTATAGAGGGTACGATTTGGGGTGGTTTT
This sequence comes from Forpus xanthops, assembly GCA_032466535.1. Classification (NCBI taxonomy): domain Eukaryota; kingdom Metazoa; phylum Chordata; class Aves; order Psittaciformes; family Psittacidae; genus Forpus; species Forpus xanthops. The sequence goes on from JASSUY010056265.1 coordinate 82,355, forward strand.
TTTTCCTTGATGAGCTGTCTGGAAGTTTCTCATTTTCTTGGCAGAAGCAGAGCTTCCCAAGGTGAGAAAACACATTTATACTATACATTTTGTTAAAGTTAGAAAAATATTAAAAATTGAGAAATTAATACATTTCTATTTGACTAAATAATTTTACTTCAGAACGTTTATTTTGCTTGAAGTCTCATGATTAGGCTGATTTTCCAGGCAAGCAAGAGTATATAATCCTGTTGTGTCTCAGTCTTACTTCCACTTTCTTCTGAAATTGTTCCCCAGTTCAGCCAAGCCTTAGGTGGATTAGGAGATCTCTGAAGATGAAAGACTGGTCCAGAACTAAAACTGAAGTCTTTGCTTCGGTGAATGAAAATTCACAGCATCAGGTCAACTCTTGATTGCCTCACTGTTGCCTTCTCTAAGTAAATCCATAGTTTAGAGAAGTGCTAAGGCTGGCTTTCTGAAGAAAGAAAACTGTAAGACCCTGTAGGCACAGAAAATAGTGGTTTAAGCCATATGCAGGAGTATTCTGTTAACAGAAAGATAATGGAACCTGTCTCTGGAAAGATCTACTCATCATAGATTTAGTTGTCTCAGCTTGGAGACAAAATTACATTCATGTCTCTTCTCTCTCTCTCTGTTTTTTGTTTTTTTTTTTTTTAAAGTGTTATCCCTACCTTACCATGGATTCTGTGAAGATGAATTGATCTCTGTGTTCCAGAACAATTCTTTAAATCCTTTGTGGAATAATTTCCATCTATAGTGTTTGTGCACCACACTGTGGTAGTGCTGTACAAAAAATGCAGCAATAAGCATGTAAAGGAATCTCTGTAGAAGATGATTAATTTATAAGCACAATATTTCTTTTTTTTTATTTAACTGTCTTGTTTCCTAGCTACAAATTACAAGTTCCCCTTCCAATATCCTCATATCCCCTCTTAATTCTCTATGTCATTTTTCAAGTCAGATTTCTCTGATAGTAACCTCAAGGTCTTTGCTTAGCTACCTTCTTAAGTGGATGGAGGGATCCTATGGTGCATTTCGTTCCTCTCTTGAGAGCCTGGAAGCAGGGTGAGAAGACTGGAGTTAAGCAAGTGCAAGGCAGTGATAGATTCTGTGTTCTCTCACCTGCATTGCTCCATGAGCTGCTCCTGTAGCTTTGTACTTGCTACTTGGATGCTGAGCCCTGGCCCAAGGTAGGCCCTGGTCTGCCAGAGGTTTGCAGTGACAGCTTGATGAGATGCTTCTTCAGTCATTATGTGCAGAGAGGAACAGGAAAGGAGATTTAACAAACAAACAAACAAACCAAACCCAGGCTTGACCGCACCTGTCTGCAAAACAAGACTGCAGAAATTGCCATGCCCTATTACGCTGCTCGTCCATTGAGTCTTGTGTCCTAACTCAAATTGTAGCCAACGCCAGATGCTTCAAAGTGTGAAACAAGGCATTGTGCAGCAGGCAGCCATAGTAGCAGGAGGTGTACCTATTAATAATCACTTGTTTATGTTTTTTTTCTTTCCTGTTTGTTTTTACCTTGGGAGATTAACTCATTAAATGAAATTCAGAACATTCCTTTCTCCTAACCTTTCCTCTTCAAAAAGAGTTTGTTTCTCCTATTGCAATAGCAGTTTCCCAATCATCATTACAAAGCAGTTGAAGGATTCACTCGCAGGGAAAAATATGTGTTCTCTTAATAGTTGCTTACTTCTGTAGGGATTGAAAGCTGAAAGAATTTGACTGCAGTTGTATCTGCTCTTTGGCTGTGTGTAGTAACTTCTCAGGCAGGTCATGTACTCCATTCCACTGCTATCTGCTGTTTCTCTGTATATATTCCTGCATTTTGCATTATCATTTGTTAAATACATTCCAACCTGCAATTTATCTTAGTCAGCAGATTTAGGACCTTTGTGTCTCTCTGCACACACAGGGAATTCAGAAATAAATCACTGCTCATAAGGGTTGTTTTTAAAGCAACAAATATTTTAGAGAAAGTAAAGAGGGCTTGGTCAATATTGTCCAGACTCCCTTGTGCAGCAAAACATTTTCCACATGCTTTCCCAGGTGGTAGGAGCATACTGATTCAATTCAATTTTCTGCACTTGTTATTTTTAATTTTTAATATTTATCTTTTCATTGAATTTTACCTCTGCTGGTTAAATTTCAAGCATTGGAGATAATGCAGGCAGTAGTCAAAATTAGTTTTCTACCACTTATACATTGATTTTTTGTCAGTTTTTGTGCAAAAATACTTCTTTGAAATGTTTTGTAGGTTAGATAATGCAGAATAAGCTAAGAAACAAGAAACTGCTCAAGTTTGTGAGGCAGGGTTTCTTAGATAATCAGAAAGAGAACCTGTTCTTAGTAGGGCGTCTCCAAAACTACACTGATTTACTGAGATAGAAGCTGCATTAACATGACAAACATGTCTTTTCCTTAAAACCTGTCAAGTAGAGGGTCCTTTGACGTGAGAAATATCTGCATAAATAGACGTGGAGACTACTACGTTTCCCTTCTGCAACTGTTTAAACAAGTCAAAACCTTTATGCATCTGAGCCTGATCTTATGTATATATGGAGGTGAAGACCCTGCTCCCACTGAGGTAAGTTATACTTGCTAAGCTTGCCTGTTTTGCCTGACCATTTTCCTGTTAGTTGCTGATGTAAAAGAGCTGCTTTGGCATTCAGTGTAAACACTTATACTTCTACGCTCTTCTGGATCAAAACCAGAGCACTTGGCACTGGAAAGGTTGTACCATCACCGTTGGCCTTGATGTTTTCCTTGGGTGTTGTGTGGGTGCATGGTGGGGCTCTTCATGTCACCACGCTTCAGAGCAAAGGCTGTTTACCCATCAATTTATCACTCAGTAGGACAAGTCCTCCACAGTGATGGGAGTCACTGAGCACTCAGGTAATAATGCATAATAAATAATCACAGAGTAAAAAAATTGTTGCAAGGCTTGTGTAAAATTGATTCAAATGGGAGACAATTGTCACAGCTTAGTTCAAAACCAAAAGCAGTGGGTTTTAACAGGGCTGCAGCTATAATGCTTCATTACTGCTATCAAGTTCCTGTCAGGAACTAAGAAAGGCTAGGAGCTCACAGGGACCCCTCTTGATAAAGAAGTAACAGTCACTTTTTTGTTTGTGAAATTAGTCTATGGATTTAACAAATTACAAATAATTGCTGAAATGAAAAATGATTCAGTAATGCGGTCAAGGGACAGTTTTCATATTAACAAGCTGATCTGGTGAACATTCAGAGGAATTCTCTGCCATGCTGTTTAGCAGCAGGCATCAGAAATATCCATTTCCTCACAGTAAGATGCATCTAACGCTTTTCTTAATTTGTAGACAATTAAGACTAGAGTGTGAAGGGACTATTGCAGTGGAATGACTCATGCCGTATTTATTGGGGAACAATAAGATTACTTTGATTTCTGAAGCAAAGCTAAATCCCCAGACTACTTATTTTTAAATAACTGCAGACTATATGTGAATTGGGATAATCGGATTCTAGAGATTTTTCTCTGTTACTGAACCAACAAAAAGCTGACGCATCTATTTGCTGTGCATGAACAAAACCCAGAAAAAAAACAACCTAAGAAAATGACTGAAGTTTACAAGTAAGAATGATGTTTGTGTGTGTGTTCCTATTCTTGGTTTGGCTTTTTGAGGTGCTCCCAACAGTAGTAAATGAAGTTTTTTCAGCTGAGGTATTGAGCAGATCTTTGCATCTTGTGCTTTCTTAGTCTGATATGTACAGACAAACTGAAAGAAGGAAGATAATGCCTTGCCAATGCGCCTACCCTTAGCTACATTTTATGCTGCAGGATTGTTATATGTTGTAAATGTGGATGTAAAACATGTGGCATACCTCTGCCTCCAGCTCCGTACTCTTCTTCAAAGTTGCTCCCTCTTTATATAAGCACAAGACTTTAAGATAATCATCTTTCTGCCTTATTGGCCAAGTCACCATCTTATAAATGTTTTACCAGAAAGTCCATTTGCTTAGACAACTATGGCAAGAGAATATACCTGAAAAAAAATATCTATGGTTTTTATAGCATTATTGACATAAAAAATCTTCACATAAAATTGTTCATGTGGACTTCAATGCTAAAAATTTTATAAATACAATTTCTGTTGTCACAAACAGATTTTCAGCAGAATTAGGGAGTCACTGAAGTAGAAGACATTAGTAAAAATACTGGTTAATGTTGAAAAATGGAATGGGACTGCTCTATGCAGCCTTTGTGGCTTTCTTAACTCTTGTTTTGGGGAGATATTTGTCCTTCCCTGAACTTAAAGTATAATACTTTGCTGAAATTAAAGTGTAATAAAAACTATAAGGAGAGAAGAGGTCAATTTGGTCAGAGGAAGAGTTCTATAGGGATGTGAGGGTAGAGTAAATGAACTGAATGAGGTGAGAAGGAGAGCATGAAAAAAGGAGTATGGCCTTGCTGTAACTACCACAAGAAAGGAAGATGAACTTGTCCTAGAGGCAAGGGGAGGAGCAGGGAAAATGAGCTGAGGAATTTTAGTCATTTCAAATGAAAGAACAGGTTTAGTGGTAGAAATAATGAGGAATGATTAGCTATGCAACTCAGGGACAGAGGTAGCTGTTAAGGAAAGGAGGCTGTACAGATGTAGCTACAGGAAAGGTAAGATGGAGAAAGAATTGCATAGAAGTAAATCAGAAAGCTATGTATTTGTATAAAGAATTTAAGAACAAATTCGATAAAGAATAAGGGAGTTTTAATACATTTTCAGCTAGATTTCAGTTCAGATTTAATTTATATATTCACTTTCTTCAAGGGTTGGTGAGAAAGTCCTTTGCAATGTCCTCTTGAGGAAGGAATTTTGTGACAAGGATTTTCAGAGGATAGCATTGCCTCTTTACGGTCCAGCTTTCAAGACAACATGGAACATTTGAAGGCATTAGTAAAGTAGAAGGTGTGATGCTGCCTGAATTCTCCAAAAATCCAGATACTTTTGCAGAATAACTGGACATTGAACACCTTTTGAAAGCGTGTCCTACTGTAGTCACAAGCATTTAAAAATAAGCTCAACAAATAATCTCCTTCTTCTATCCTAAGATCAGTGCCTTTTTGGGAGGAGTGTGAGGGATAAGGAGAGTAGTTCTTTAGATTTATTAAAATAAAAGAATCTAAGAAAATAATATCAGTTTCTTCTACTCATTTTTGATGAAGACATTATCATTAAAGACTAACACTACATACCCAAATTCACATATTACTGACAATGGGATATCTGGTAAAAAAATTAATTCAGTGTGATCTCACAAAAGATGTCTGAACTGACAAACTGAAACCCTCATCTGGATTTAGTAGAATTGAAGATGCTTTGAAATCACAAAAGAGGCATTCAGAGCTCTTAAAAAACATTTCAGCAAAAACGCTTGATAGAACAGCAACACAATCTATGATTTGCAGCAATATTGGCAAAACTTTGCTTATTAAGATTCCTTTTTATTTGTCTCACTGTGCTGATCATTGTGATCCTAAACATAGAAGAGCTCGGAAAAGCAATTTACTTATCCAGTTACTCAGAAGAAAAGGAAAAAGCACAAGAAAAATACTAAAATTCAAAACCTAAAAATGTAGGAGCTCGTGGCATAGGAAGCATAGGCACCAGTTTAGAGGTAGGCTAAAGAAGGGAAAGGCTGTTCTGCCTGTGTTGGAGGATGTGTATTTCAGCATAGATGCACTCCTACAGTCTCACTCTCTGGTGGCACTAATGTTCATGAGGTATGAAGGCAGCTACTGCTTTATAATTTTGATGCCTCTGCTATGCACTGCCTCTATTGCCCAGAGGCAGTAAACTATAAGCAAGGGATCATGAGAGGGCTATTTGTATCATGAGTGAAGAAGAGCAACAGAGCAGAAGGAAGAGCAACAGAAGAAAAAGGTGAAATTTCTAAGTTGGGTTTTCTTTTCCCATCATTTATCTGGATATTCCACCTACTACACTTTATTCCTTCTGCACTCTACTCTTTTTTCTCCATGCAGAGCCCCAGTTCTGCATTTCCTCCCCACTTGCTCTGGACCCCAAACCCCCCTCTTTTACCCAACAACACTACAAAACTATCTCATTCACCTGTAGTCCTTTCTGCCACACAGAGATCCTCAAAATTTTACTACATTCCTGTTACCACACAGATAGACATTTACAGCTCCTTGTGCCCTTCCTGATCCTTCAGGACCACTGGTCATTATGCCATGAGCACCTTCCAGGAAGTGAAACCATCAAATCTGTCCTGTTGCTTTTGCAACTAAATTGAATTTGCTTGAAGGATCTTTGGAAGGACAAAACTGAATTTGTAACTGAGAAGCCTTGAGCCTTCTCATCAATAAAAGTTGGTGGGAGAAGAGTCAAATTCAGAATCCAATTTTTAGTGATTCCTGTGTGAAATGAGTTTTACAGAAATGTCTTAAATGGGATGTGCTAATCCCACTGCTAAAAACTACTTATTTATTCCAATTACAGAAATATCTTACCAGGCAGCTGAAATACAGTCTGGGACTTGCTCCTCAAACTGTTTTTTGGTGGCAGAAATTTATGGTCAGTTCACAGAGAAGAAATGTGACAGATAAAAAGGACTAAAAATGCCCTTTATCCTTGTTATAATTTCCTCCTTGGATTTATGACTTGGGGATCTCTGGTTTTGCTAGATGCACAGAGTGATGGAGTGTGGTGCGCAGCTATGTGCATCTCAACTTTCACAAGACTCAAACCCTGCAAGGATAACTGGCCCAACCTGTTTCTCCTTGGCTTCCTTTTTTTTTTTCTCCTGTCGGTATCCTTAATATTCCTTAAACAGTTTTGTTTTTTTTTTTTTTACTATATAGAATTCAACTGAAAAGATCTAAAAGGTACCATGCAACCAAATGCAGTTGGAGATTTTGGGAAGCTTCAAAGTGTCCCTGAGAAGCCAATGCTTCATTCTAGGAAAATATATCATCATTCAATATAGTATTTCGACAACTACTTATGTTTATGGTAAAATATGGATTGGACCAGGTGCTTCATGAATTAGAGACTAAGATAATAATAAACACATAATTCCAATTTTGTTTCTTTTGTTTTTAAATGGTCAACGTCTATCTGCAGGGAATTCCAGACAGTTACCCAATTCAGTTAATATGTAATTTAAGAAGATAGCTGCCACTTGACATAACTTCTATGGTATTTTTATCTTTTTCTTATATCATCTGAATTGTTCCTGTTTATTGCTGGGGTTTTATTTCTCTGTCTACAGAGCTAAAGATGATCCAGGATTCAATGCTGCTGTTTAAGTTTCAGTTTGGCGTTCAAGACACTTGAGCTTGGTGCTTTGTCCCCACTGTAGGAATCTTCCATGCTTTCAGGTGAGTCACCAGGATACATGCATCCTGTATTCAAATATATTTTTGCAAAAGCAAGGTGTGTAGACAGCTCCTCAAAAAAACATTGCTTAGCTTATTGGACAACTATGCTCCTGTAAGTAAAACTGCGCAAACAAGACATATTTGTGAGTGTAGCTCACAATATCTAATCTTGATAAGGATTTAGCTCTGATCAGCTGTGTTGCAACCCACAAAGAAAGGTTTCCTCCCCTGTTTTGCCTGTACGTCCAAATCCACTGTATGTCAAAGCAAATCTTAGTATACTAGAATGGTTTGGACTGAAAGGGACCTTAAATATCATCTAGTTCCAGCCCACTGCCATAGGCAGGGACTCCTTCAGCTACCTGACACTTTCTTACACAAAAGATGGCAGGTCATGTTAGACCTAGAGTCCCTTTTTTATTTCCCTTACTACCAGGCTAAGAGTAACATCCCCTCTGGCTTCTTCTCTCCCTTTTCCTGATCCAGTTACTAATTTTTCAATACAAACTGAACTATTTCAAGTATTGAAAATGAGAGCCTCTGATCACCCCTGAATACCTGTCACTTATTGCTAGAACAACTTTCTCAGAATACAGCAAATATGGATTCAAATAATCTTACATGGAATTTTCCCTATATCTGTCTGTAAACTTTAAAATGTCTGCAGACAGACTAGGCTGTGCATCTGCTGAGCCCAGCAATCCCAGAATGTGTCAGATTTAATCTCTGTGGTATCTGGTGAATTCAAGACACACTGAACTCAGAGAACATTTGCTCTGAGTTGATCCTGAATCTACAGTGGCATTTGTCTGGCACTTTGGGCCATCCAGGCTTCCTGTTCAGATGCTCAGAAACCTCTGGTTCTGCTGGCTGGAAAAATAATTTGTCTGAAGAAAATCTGGGTAGTTTGGCTCAAAGAGAAGGTGTTCTGGGCATGCCAGAAGTCTGCCTTTGCATGTGCACGCAGATGTCTGAAAGCCTATGTGGTTGACTTTGTCAACTGACCATGCAGTCATTAAATAGAGGGCAGCTTTTACCTAAGCCTCTACCTTGTGACAAACTGCAGATAGGGACACCTAAATCCTAAAATGGTGGAGAGAGTCTTAATCCTGAATGGAAATCAAGGAGTAGTACCTCTCTGCAGCTCATTATGAAGTACTTGCACATCCCGGAGAAGCGTTAACCCTGTGTCTCTTTGGTTACGTAGGCTAAGTGACTCCTACAGCAAGCTGAGGTCGTTGAAAGCTGTACATAGGCAGCAACCTCTTCCAACATTCTGTACGTACCCCCCACCCTGAGCAAGGAGTTGCAGTAGGAAGCAATAAATACAAAGGTCAGGAACTGCAGCATGCAGTTGGAAGCTGCAGTTCTATGGGCAGTTGAGCTGATCTTGTACCTGTCATGCACAAGGAAGTGAGCTCACTTTTTCCTTTCATACATAGCTTTGTCATATGCTTTTGGAAGTTGTGCTCTGTGTTTCCTGTTATGGTAGGAGAGGACTTTCACAGCAGTTCACCAAATGTCTTGTGCAGCTCTGCTCTGAGGTTCACAGTCTATAAATTGCAAGCAAAAAAAATCACTGTTCTCAGCGGATGCTCACAATAAAAGACAGTGAGGAGGTCAGATGTTTCCATAATGATGATTGTGTAAGCACTGTAGACAAATTTAGCAAGATTATTTTGTCAAAAGTAGATAAAATACTTCAGACAAGATAGTGTGTTAGGAGTGGTAAAATCTTGGAGCGGATTGTCCTGGAAGGCATGCTGAGGCACATGAAAAACAATAAGGTGCTTGGTGACAGCCAACATGGCTTCACTAGGTGGAAATCCTTCCAGACCAATCTGGTGGCCTTCTATGATGGAGCTATGGAACTGATGGACAGGGGTAGAGCAGTTGATGTCATCTACCCGGACTTGTGCAAAGCATTTGACACTGTCTCACATG
>JASSUY010056309.1:0-37148 GCA_032466535.1 Forpus xanthops
GAACCCCCTGCTGCCAATGGTGAGAATCCCAAAGTGAACCCTGAACCCACTGCTGTCAATGGTGAGCATCCCAAAGTGAGCCATGAACCCACTGCTGCCAATGGTGAGCATCCCAAAGTGAACCATGAACACGCTGCTGCCAATGGTGACCATCCCCAAAGAGCCCTCAGAGCTTAGGGCATGAGAGAACTAAAGGTTTTCTATGCCTGTGCAGTGTTCTGTGAGGATTCCTTAGGGATCATCAGCAGAGACAACTCGCTGTGCAGGAAACCTGGATCAAGTGTGGAGAAACCGATCACGGGCTTGTGTGCATTGGAAAATCAAGTTGTCTTTGTGAACAACGGTCACACTGCAGAACCCCCCTGCAAAACCCAATTGCTCTTCTCATTCCCAGCAGTGATCCACCTGCAGGGAGCAAAGAGAAGCAGTGTTTTGCAGTGGGCAGACGCCGCCGTTAATATAAAGTGGGATAACAAAGTTGTGGTCAAAAGCAGCAGAGGCTCTTAGGCAGCCCAGGTCTTGAAAGGGAATCCTGGGAATATCAGCACAAAATCAGGCTCAGGAAGAGCAAAAGGAGAGTTCCTGGAAAAGGGAAGGAGAAGCATTTCCTGATGTCAGGTAGATCCACCTGCAATGCAGTGACAAGCGCCAGTGGAGAGAGCCAGGATCACACCGTGCCTGCAGATGAGATCGAGATTTGTGTCAGCAGAGGCAGATAATAGGTTTCAAGGGGCACTGAGCATGAAAACCTCTCATCCTGGGGCCCGATGGGTTGACGACATGGCAGAATGGTGTCCAGTGGTACCCAGCTGATGAAGGGAAGAAGAGGATCATGCCCTGCTATTCACAGACCTGAGCCCTGAGGTCATGCTATATCCTGCTCCTTGTTGGTGCTCAGGCATCTCAGGCATGGAGATGGAGTCACCATCCCTGCAAGTGGTCACACGCCATGTACCCAAGGCTCTCAGTGCCGTGGGTTAGTGGTGGCCTCAGCAGTGCTGGGACTTGATGAGCTTAAAGGTCTTTTCTATAGTCGGTGATGCTATGGTTGTGTGATCTTCATGCTCCCAGCCCAGCGAAAGCTGCTACAGGAGATGGTCCACAGCTTCCAGAAGCTGCCTCGAGATGGTGCTCCAGCCAATTGTCTGTGCTTTGAGAAGCCTTTGCTCGCGTCCGAGATGGGTTTTGTGTGCAGGACTTTGCTCAGGGGTAACAAACGAGGGTGGAGCGGGCTCAGAGCTCGCAGCGAGCCATGAGCTGCCTCTGCCAAGCCATTCCCCTCGCCTCGAAGGGCTCATTGCTTCCAGCTCTTGGGAATGAGTCACAAACAAGGTCCCCATAGGAAAGGAGAACTATGGACTCCTAACCTTGACCGCTCTGGGGAGGAAAGGTTTATTTGTCCAGCTTGCTTTATAAATAACCCAATGCAGAAGCTTTGTTTTCATGCTCTTGGGCTGGATGTGTGCAGGAACCTCAGCAGAGGGCCTTGGGCAGCCCTGGCCAAGGAGATCGGTCCCTGGACAGGGGATTGAATGCAAAATACCCCAACAGGCCAAGAGCAAGGAGCGGGATCCATGGCTCGGGAGCGCTGTGGAGACCTTCCTGCTCCTCTGCCACTTGGGCCTTGTCAAAATGCACCCTCCATCCATGCTGTGTGTGGCAGCACTGTCAAGAGAAGCATCAGCAGCATCCCCTGTGATGTGACTCGCTAGTGCTGGTTGCATCCAGAGGAAAAGGGTTAAAAGCAATGTGGAGAATGGAAGGAGTCAAAGAGCAGAATGTTAATGGAGGCATTCGTGAGGGGACCTGTGGAGTCACCACACAGGTAAAGCCAAGAGAAACCAGAGAGGATAGGTAACCCCTGTGGGCAAGGTTAACTTGCATTGTGAGTCAGGGACAGCCTTCCAGCAGTCTGGAATGAGGGATCACTGATGTTAAGTTGGGAACAGTACTGACACTTTGCTCCTAGCCTGGAGAGATGCCTGGCTTCCCATAGCAGCTGAGGGGGCAGGATGCTCTCCTGGAGTCAGGCATCCTCTCTGTCCCCTGTACAAGGGCTATGAGGACAGACAAGAGCATTAATGAAGGTCCTTCCGTTAACTGTGTTTATTCTCTTTTTAAATCCCCCCATCTCAGTGTTTTCCTCCCTTTCGCAGGCCGCAAACCGCTCCAGATTTTCCTTTTATCCAAGGATACTGGAAAGGGGCAAATGCTCTTTTATACCAAGCAATAAAGCTGAGGAATGCCAGGATCCCACAGGGATGGGACGGGCAGACACCACCGGGGCACCTGAGCTCAGTATCCTTTGACAGGAGATTTTCCAGAGCCGGACAGCGGTCAGGATTGGACCACTGCAATCTTTCCTCATGGGATAAGCACCGAACACTTTGCAAAGTATATGGAAAAAGAGAGAAAGCGGGGGGTGAACAGAAACCCCGTGCTCAGCACTTCAGGCATGTTTTGCCTCTGTCTCCCATCGCATGCTCCTCCCCAGGCAGCAGAACACTGAGGGCTCCAACAAGCCTTTAGAAGTAGATGCTTCCCTTCCCCAACCCACTCTTCCTTCAGCCCTTATCTGCCCTTACCTGTCTCCATTGGGTTGCTTTAAAAGTCCCAGACACTTCCTTCCTTTGTTTGTCTTGGCCACAAAGGGAAATGTCTTGTGTGTCAAAGTTTAGTGCGAATTCCCGTCCAAGCTCTGGCCTCAGTAAATCAAACCTCTTCTCCTCAGCAGGGATATGCACACTCCATCAGTTGCTCTCCTCCCTGTTTTCCCTCTCCTGCCTGCACTCAGGCTTGAGATGGAAGCAGCAAGGCACCAAGGGGTTAAATCCCCACAGGCTGCAGGGTCCTGATGGGGATAAGGGAGTACCCACTGAGGATGGGGATTCAGTGTAATGGGGATCACACTGGGGATAAGGGGTCCCCAATGGGGATTGGGGGTGTCCCATTGGGATGGGGGGGTCCTGCTGGGGACTACTGGGTCTCCCTGTGCGTGTGGATTCACTGGTGTGTGTGTGGGGGGGTCACACTGCAAATTGGGCTGGGAAAAGGCTTCCAAGGCATTCAAATAGAGCCCCGGTGTCTCAGGGTCCGTGGCCCTGTCCCGGCTCTCCAAGGGCCTGGCTGGCTGGAGATGGACGAAGAGCAGCTGGTGGAAAATGAGCCCTGAAGGAGTGGTGAACAGTGCAAACATGAGCGAGGAATGGTCCGATTTCAACCTGCGAATGATCGGGATCAGGGCTCCTCGAGGAGCGTTGGTCCATCATGGGGACCTCTCCCCAGAGCCTTCCCTTTCCTTCTCCTTCCTTCTGTTGCATCCACACTCCTGTTACCACCCAGGTTTTGACCTATGTTCATCCATCCCATTGGATGCCTGTGCTCATGTGGAAGCTCTCAGGACTCAGAAGAAGCTGGAAAAACACCCACTTCTGCATCAGGCACAACAGAGAGAGAAGCTTTAACTGCCCCTGTAAGTACATGGTACAGGACTTGGGGGCTTGAGAAACGTCCCATTACTAAACCAGCCCATGACCCTACAGGCACAAAGCTTCCCCTGTGGGTGATGAAGATGTTCAGCACCGTCCCCTGCTCCCAGTTGCGCAATAGGAATTAGTCATTTTTAGAGCAGGAATTTACGATGGGCTTGGCCCAATGCTTTGGTTGCTGGTAGAAGGAAGCCTGAGAAGCATCATTCGCTGGCACGTTGGGCTGAGCGGCTCTGATGGGATGCAGCACTTGTCTTAAACCTGGCGCAATAAAGCCAAGGGCAAAGCTGAGTGTGAAGGGGGTCATTGAAAGGAATTCCTGGCAGCTCTTATGCCTGGATTAGCTTCTCTGGGTTGTTTTCCCATGAACTGCTCAGTGTGAGCACGTTGAGGATGATGGAGCGAGCAGATCGAAGAGCACGGAGCTCCCTTAGCTTGGGTGACTTCTTGAGTGTTCTGCTCACCCTTTCCTCTTTAGGAAAATCATCTGGACTTAGAGACTCACAGCAGGACACTGAGGTCCTGGCTGGAATGTGGGCAGGAGGCACAGCCTTAAACAGGGAAGTTCAGGTTGGAGATAAGGCAGAATTCTTCTCTGTGAGGGTGCTGAGGCGCTGGCACAGGGTGCCCAGAGGAGCTGTGGCTGCCCCATCCTGGCAGTGCTCAAGGTCAGGTTGGATGGGACTTGGAGCACCCTGCTCCAGTGGAATGTGTCCCTGCTCATGGCAGGGGTTGGAATTGGATGATCTTAAGGTCCCATCCAACCCAAACCTTCTATGAGCTCTAGCTGGACCACAGCACCCTTTCCCCAGGGCCCGTTGGAGGGAGATGATGGTTTCTTTCATCCTGGAAGAGTGAAAACATGGTCAGGCTGGGGTGTCCTACAGAGAGATACAGGTCCCCATTCCCACCCCACACCTCTGCCTGCGTTCACTGACAGGCAGAAGGAGAAGGGACCTCTCCATGTGGGGAGCAGCTCAGCAGCACCAGGTGCAGAACAAGAGCATCAGATGGAGATGAAGCCCCCGGAGCTTGGGCAGGGAGGGCTGAGCTGCCTTAGCCACAAGCCAACCCCGCAGGCAGCGCTTCGGTTGGAAGCTCCTTCCTTTGCAGGTGAACACCTTGATCTTGGCTCCCCCCTTGTCCCCTTCTCACCGTGCCAGCCCTGTGCGGTCGCACCTGACTGCGGGTGCCCGGGGCCGGCAGCTGCTGAATGAAACCACAGCTCCACAGAAGCCAACTCTGCTCAGAGGAGGCTGTGCTGCATGAAAACAAGGCTGAGCCCCACTGCTTCACCCTCGAGCTCTCCTGGTAAACAGGGCAGCAAGGGCTGGAGAACGCGGCCATGGGCACAGGAGCATCCCCCGGGCACCACCTGCAGTGGAGCAAAAGGAATCGGATTTGTGGAGATGTGGGACCTTCATCAGGGACTCAGTGATGGGGCAAAGGGTGATGGGTTCAAACTGGAGCAGGGGAAGTTCCGGTTGGAGATAAGGAAGAAGCTCTTCCCTGTGAGGGTGCTGAGGTTCCGGAATGGGTTGAACAGAGGAGCTGTGGCTGACCCATCCCTGGCAATGCTCAAGGCCAGGTTGGATGAGGCTTGGACGTCACAGTCTAGGGTGAGGCATCCGTGTTCATTGCAGAGGGTTGGAACTGGATGATCTTAAGGTCCTTTTCAACCCAAACCATTCCATGATTCTATGACACTTTGCATGTTAACACACACATCTGGGTTTATCTGGCCAGCTGATACACTGACATCTGTATCTATAATAGGGGATGAGTCGAGCACTTGCATTCCCCTCCCTGAGCTTTGTTATAGGAGAAACGTTAAACTGAAGCACCATCTGCGCCCACCAGAGCAGCAGTTCAGGTGCTGGAGCTGCCGTGAGAGCCAGGGGGAAAGAGTGATGAAGAGCAAGAGATGAGTGGCCAGCAATGAGGCTCCCCCATGCCAGCGGCATGCTGGCAGGTCCTCAGAGCACCAAGTCATCCTGCCTTGGAACGGGAAGGTCTTTCCACCCCTGCAGTGCTCTTTCCACCTCTGACCTCCTCTAAGTCCATCTAGGAGGGATGCCACCTTGTCCTGCCCCCAGCTGTGGGGCTCAGGCTCAACCCTGCAGGGCTCCCTCAGTGCAATTTGTTGTCACAGGAGACAGGGATTGCCTATGTGTACATTGATGGTGAGGACAGCAGCAAGCATGTGCCCAGGGAAATGTCGCTTAATAAAGCTGTTTTGCAGTGAGATGCACTTGACGGTGGCAATATCTACCCAGGGATGTCTAGAGGGGAAAAGGATCCTCTCAAATTCAACAGCTTGATATTAAATAGAACAAGCCCAAGGAAAGGTGCACTCAGCAAAAGCCAGGCAGGTTTTACCCCTGCGAAGATGCCAGCACTGCTTGGAGAGTAAGATCTATCCAAACAAAACACATCCACGGCTCCAGCACTGAGAGACAACGTCCCTGTGCCTGACACCAATGGTTCCCAGCCCTGGATGTGATTCTAAGCCCTCCTGTTGAATCAGCCTGTGTTTTCCAGGCTGATGCTGAGACCAAAGGGAAGCTTTTGTGCACTGGCTGCTGCTGCAGCATCATCTCACCCCGTGTGCACCTCTTTGGCAGCCCTAAAGCCAATCCCAGTGAGGAAGAGCAGCATCTTCTGATCTATGGCAAGAGGCCACGGGCTCGTGGGAGTGCAGGAAGAGGACAGTGTCTCAGCAAAGCACTTCTGTGTTTCCCCTCCTCTATTTTTCCATCCTGGTCTTCTCCTTCCCTCGCTCAGCACTTGGGATGTGGATGGTCATGATTGTTCACCTCCACTGTCCTGAGCTTGTCATTCCCAGGGATGCCCAGAATCAATCCTGGAGCTCCCTCACCTGCCTGTTCCTGACACGTACTCTCTAGTGCTTGGGATCTGTCTCAAAGGCACAGCAGAAGATCCGTGATGACAACATGAGAACAACATCCATCTTTGTAGGTCCTCCTGCTGTGTCCAGCCTGGAGCTGCTCCTACAATTGCCACCAGAGCCAAAAGGCCACAAAGGGACAATGGTGGGATGATGGAGTAGAAAAGGGGCTGTGATATTCCTCCATTTCCTGCAGATTTGGAAGCCAGGCCTCCCCCTGTAACGTCTCATCCCTCCCCTTCACAGCTGCTTCGCATTCCCCAGCCAGGATATTCCTGCTTTGCTGGGTAGCCTTTCATTTCTTCCTATGTTTTTTGGGAAGGAGGGGGCTGTGTTCCACAGCTGCACAAAACTCATCCCTGCTCCCATCACTATATATAGCATCAGACAGGCCACATGGAGCAGGGCTGGGGTTAATGACCATGGAATGGGGCTCAGCTGTCTCTGAACTGTGATTTACGAGGAGCCAGGCCAGCCAAGTTCCTCCTCATGCCCTTGCTATGGAGGTGTCCACAAGGGAACAGCCTTCTCCAAAGGGGGCAAATGAGTTTGAATGCTTGTTTCCTAGCTGAAACTCGAGGTGGGAAATGGTTCAAACAGGTCTGCCGTTAGATGGGGTCCCCAAGGAGGTGCTGGTGTGATGTGGAGGGGCACCATGTGTGCTGATGTGCCATCTTCTCCATCCTTAGGAGCTCGGAGCCAGGATGGGTGAGTTTAACCTTACCCTTGCTTTTCACTGGGGCTTGTGGTTGGTGGAAATACTCCGTGGGGAATGCAGTTGTTGCAGTTGCTCTCAGTATGTGCATCCCAGTGGGAACGTGTGCTCTGGGTAAGTGATGCAAGGGTCTTTCAGCCTGTGTCCCCTACTTATTGCATGTCGGGTGTCTAAAGTGTTCTTGCTGTTGGATACTTCACCTGTTTGCCACATAGAGACTGGGTACAGCTCTCCCCTTGCCTGGGGGGCTTTAGCCCCATTTGGTGTCCTCTATGGGGACAGCAGTGTCCCTGTTGGGAGCAGTTGGGTGCTGCTGTGTGCTGCGGAGAGCCACTGAGTCCCCTTGTGGTTCATATCTATTCCCTGCACAGTGCCAGCACTGATGTGAAGAACCTGCAGAGTGTAGCTGGGGCTTGAATTACTTATCATACACCCTGGTCCTCAGCAGCTTGGAGTGCTTTTAGCCTCACACACATAACTCTTCTCCTCCTGAAGACATAAACCTGCTCCTTTCCTGCCTTCTATGGAGAGATGCAGCTCCTTCCCCTGCCTCACACATCACTGCCTGCGTGCTGCTGCTCCTCCAGGTTTTAAGCCCCTGTTTAGGCCTGCTTAGTGTCTAAGGATGGTTGTGATGTTATGGCATCTGCCAGCAAACACTGCCCTGGAGCTGCTCACACAACCTCTGAGGGCAGCATGGCATGGCCATGCCATGGCTGTGCCCCCACCTATCCCACTGATGGGGACTGGGGCTTTACTGGGCTGCTGCACCAGCATCAGGGCAATGGCAGTGAGGGGAAAGCTTGCATTGAAGGAGAACTTTGCCCTATCCCAATGCCAGGTTGGATGGGGCTTGGAGCAGCCTGCTACAGTGGAAGGTGTCTCAGCCCATGAAGCCAACGTAGCTCCTGCAAAGCTCTTTCATTCCCAAAGCAACCTGCTGTGCAGCTCACCAGTTTTCAGAGGGCTCGCACAGAATCCTCTGCAGGTATCCCAGGACACCATTCCCACAAGGAATGAGCATTAGCCATGCCTGTCTTTGCACTCCTCTGTGCCTCCAGTTCCCCCAAAGCACCGAAGCTCCTCCTTTCCACGTACATCCCTGAATGCAGGTGGATGCAGCTCTATGGATGGCCGATGAGTGCCTGTGGGCTACGTGAAGGTTTCCCTTTGAGCGAGCTGTGTTCATAGCGAGGGATTTCGGGAGCCCACTGGAATGAGAGGAGGTTTGGCTTTTGTCATGATAAAGCCTTCCAGAAGCGCTCTTGGGAATGCCGACGCAGATGGAAGCTCTGGGGCTTAGCATGTATGGAACTTCAAAGGAGCTGGGCACACGCTTCCTTTCAGAACACACGTCATGATGTGGTTTCTGGGAGCCCTTTGGCTTCAGGCCTCTGTGTTCCCACCTCAAAGTCCATTGGATGCCACTTCCCAAGTCCTATAGCATCACCCATCGCTCCCCTTTGTGGGAAGAGGGTGTCTGTGTGCTCACAGCCCCCATGTGAGTCTACCCCAAAAGCCTCTGTTTCCTCCTGCTCCCCTTGCCCGTGTTGTTCCCATGCGTTCAGAGCTTGCCTTTGCCTTCAAGCGCCTCATATAGAGACAGAACTTCCTTTGTGTGGCCATCCTAAACCCTTCGTGCACACCTCCCACCATGAACCCCTTCAGGACCCTCCTTAGAGCCGTTACCATCACCGCTTGCAGTGCTCCAGTCCCCACGCATCACCTTTAGGGCTCTCCAGTGGAACAGGAGCTTCCCTGCCTTTGGAACATGAAGGTTTTAATCTTTCACCCTCTTTGCTCCTCCTGGGAGGCTTTGGTCGATCTTAATGAGGCAGGATTGCCTCACTTCCTTAGGGATGGAAATGTCTCTTTGTTAAACAAGGCAGGATCTCTTATCTCTGCCTGGCCTCTCAACAGCTCTGCCTTTGGCAGTTAGTGCTGTGTCCTTCCACCTCTCATGCAGATGATGCAAACAGCCAACTAGGTGAAGGTTTGGCACTCGCAAAGCCCCGCTTTCTTGAGTTACAGACCCTGTTTGAGGGCACTCGGTGCCTCATTGCCCGACTCTCTCCTGAGCACATCTTTACCATGGGCAACCCCTTTCCCCAGGGGTTTATTTGTCCTTTTTCCCCCTTTCAGGATATTGGATTCTTTGGGAACAGAGTCAGACAAATCCCAAGTACCTGTGGGACATCTGCCCCAGGAGCTGATGTGTCATTTGGGGGGAGAGCAGCCCTCAACCACAGCTTTCTGCAGGCGGATGGATCCCTCCCGGTGCTGCCAGAACTTCTGCTGTTCCCATCTGGGGATGAAAAGGAGCAATTTTCTCCCTCATCTCCTTCATTCTATGAGATGCCTTCCCCCTGGTTTGTGTTGGAAGGGACCTTAAAGCTCACCCAGTTCCAACCCCTGCCATGGGCAAGGACACCTTCCACTGGAGTAGGATGCTCCAAGCCCCATCCAGCCCGGCCTTGAACACTGCCAGGGATGGGGCAGCCACAGCTTCAGCACCCTCACAGGGAAGAACTTCCTTACATCCAACCTGAACTCCCCCTGTTTCAGTCTGAACCCATTGCCCCTTGTCCTGGTGCTCCAGTCCCCGATGAAGGTCCTGCTCCAGCATCCTTGTGACAGCAAAGCTTTTCCCATTGAGAAGACTGCAGCTGTTTGTAGTGTATGGAATTCACATTTACCTTCTAGGGCAGGACACAGCTCTGCTCCCTCTGTTCCACTGACAACGTTCCGGTTGCCATTAAAGGGCAGTTTGTGCCTGGGTTGGAAATAGCCAGGTTGATTGTGGTTCTCCAACCCAGGAGCGGGGCAGGCAGCCCACTCAGGAGGGTTTGAGTGCTCTCTGCACAAAGCAGGGCAGCTTCAGCGGAAGAGGTGGAGTCCATCCCTTTGCAAGGCTCCTGGGAGGATGCTCCTGGCTGCTGCAGATCTTCCTTCCCTCGCACAGAAGCAAGACCTGAAGCCAGGAGCCCTCGGTTAGGCCAATGGCTGCTATGGAATGGGATGGTTGGGGTGGCAGTGGGTGAGGCAGGAAGGGCACTGCTGTGAGCCAAAGTCCATCAGAAAGGTGAAGGCAACCAGCCTTGGAAATGGCTTGGGGCTGGGAATCCCATGTGGAAGGAGCCACCATCTGGAAAGACTAAGGCTTGCAAGCATGGAAGGAGGGCAGCCTCCTTTCTTTCTGGCCCTTATCCCCAGGAGCCCTTCCTGGTGCAGGTTGAGCTCCCATCATGACAGCAAGATGCTCAAAAGCTCAGAGCAGCAACCCTATTGTGCTGTGGCCATAATTCCCCTATTGCTCTAGTGGATGATGCTACCTCTGCATCCACTGGTGTTGTGCACAACCACCAGTGACTTCTCCTAGGAGAAGGTAAATGAGGGAAGGGCAAGATGTGGCCAAGATCCACAAGGATTGGGAGGGGGGCACAGCAGTGGGAATTGAGCCAATACAAGAAAACATCACCCTGGAGACCTTGAGTGGAGACCAAAGAAGCCATAACTCCCATAACCTTGTAAGTGTCACAACATAGTGATAATTAGATATGTTAGATATCTAAATGAGTTCTGTGCTTTTGGACCCTTTACCTGGCATTACAGCGGTTGAACACCTTGGATTGCAGCTGGTTTAAGTCTTGTGAACAAAGTCAAACTGAAACCCTCACATTGGACCTCTTTTTGCTGATGGCAGCTGACTTCTTGTTTGGAATCCGATCTTTTCCCTAGATGAATCCTTGAACTGAATGATGGGCAGAAGATGAGCTCCTCACGTGGGACTGGGAGCTGTGAGAGTGTGACATGCAGTAGGCTATTGAAGGAACTTAACCCGTTCAGTGCATCAAAACCCAACAGCCTCCCAATGCATCATTCAGCTGTGTGCTTAGTGACACTGGATTTGACGGGATTGGAAAGGGATGAAATGTGTAACACTAATCAATGGCCAGGACTTGCAGCTGGACACAGTCGATGAGGAGAAGGACGTAGGTTTTGGTGGTGACTTGGCACCATTTATGAGTGTTCTTTGTTACACTGTAAAATTGAGGAAAGCAGAACTAGGTGATCTTATGGTCCTTTCCAACCCTAACTATTCTATGATTCTATGATGTGTGCAAACCCATGCTTCTGGAAAGCACCATAGACATTGGGCCTGGTAAGTGGTTATTTGGGATGAAAGCTCCCATCCTGGGACAAACATAGGGCTGAAACTGCTTTCCTGACCCCTAAGTCCCAAAGCCTACATTGGAGCAGTGCATTGGGCGCTGAGCTCTGTCCCCTGGCCCACCTGCTCCATCAGACTGATGGCTTCCCTTCGGCTTAACAGTGCGGTTTCCCTCTCCATTTCGGACAGGGAGCTCGGGGTTAATGCCATCCACACGGGGTGTCAGCGTTGTGCAACCATTAACCCCGGCTAGGGACCCAATGGTTGGGATAAACACAAGGGAGAAGCAGCAGCGGTGCATTCGCTGCCGGTGCCACTTTCCCCCGGCCAACAAACACAAGTTTTATGAGCTCACCCCTCTGGATGCTGCATTCCTGCTTGGTAACATTTCGGTAACGCATTGCAAACGTTTGACTCATAGAAACTTGGAAGGCTGAAGCTGGGGGAGGGGAAGAGCGTCACATTCCCATTCCCATTCCCGGGTTTGCCTCTTGGGTTCCTGAGTTTATTTGTGTGTTCACAAGAACTGCAGCTTTTCTCGCTCTTTTTTCATGCAAAAGAAGCCCTGGAGTCCGACGGCATTCCCAGTGCTGGGGAACGGGGCTGGAGGAGGAGGAGGAGGAGGAGGGCTCTGCCAAGGGAGGAAGCCGGGGCAGCTCAACTCGCTTTCCTTCTGCAAGCGGCTTTTTTCCCCCTTTCTCCCTCTGTGTTCCCAGGGCAGGGTTGGCTTTCTAGGTTTGATAAAGCATTTCCTTCCATTGTCATTCTATACGGCCTCTGGGCCCGTCTCTCGGTCCCTCCCCTTTCGCCGTCCCCTCGCTTTCTCTCTCTCTTCCTGATCCTTAGTGAATCTTGAGATATAAAGAAAACAGCTGCCTCCCTTTAAGCACCTCTTGAACAATGCGACCTCATCTCCAAGGGCTTTAATTCCTCTGGATGCAAGGACAAAGCCAGGGTGAGTAGCCCGTTAGTAACCGTCACCACCGCATCCGCGGCCGTTCCCGGTGGGTGCTCGCGTCCTCCCGCGTCCCTCCGCTGCTCTCAGGCTGCGGAGGTTTTGTGTAGCACAGGAACGGATGCTGTAAGCGTTAAAACTCTCCCCATCGGACGCTGTCCACGTCGGAGAAGGCTTTGCCACCGGGATTTGGGTCATGCGCTGGCTCCTTTCCTTGTGAGACCGGGCAAAACCCGGCTCTCCGCAAGGTGGGAGCAATCCTGCGCCCAAAGGCAAACAACTGTGATGCAATCGGGCATGGTCCGAGCTGGGCTGAGGGAGAGGGATCCTCCTGCAGCTCCGGGGCTCTGCAGGCCAGGGGGGACACTAACGGAGGGGCTTGGAATGGCCCAGGGTGGGAGACACCGTCATGGTGCTTCGTGGTGCAGTGTGGATGCTGTGAACCTTCCTGTGGTGGTTCTGCTCTCTTGCCTTCAACAGGAATTTTCCAGTCTGGTTTGAATGGAGAAGTGGGAGATGTGCTGGAGCACTGGGAATTCCTTCTCGGAGCAGGGCATCCGTGATTTGCAGCCGCTGGGGACCGCAGGAAGCAGGCAGAGATGCAGTGTGTGTTGTTGTAAGGTGTTATGTGGGGCCTGGTTTGGCCCAAGGCACCCATTTAGATTGTTTCATGCACAAAAGCAGGAGATCTCGGCAGCACTATGGTGTGTTAACTAAGGGAATTCAGGATGAGTGATGTAGCTGCTGCCTAACGTGCACCTCCCGATGCGGGTTTCCAGTCTCACCCTCCTAGGATACTGTGACTGGTTCCCATGGGAGGCTGTGATGGACAAGCAGGCCGATCCCAGAGGAATCTTTAAGCTCTTCCCAAGGGATTGCACATCACAAAGATAACACACATTGTAAACCTGCCAGCTCCTCAAGCAGCTTCCCAGGACACTTGCTCCACTCATGCACCAATCCAGCTCTGTGCTCTGGCACTTCCCTGCTTCCCTTTGTGGCAGGCCCTTGGCAGCAGCTGGAATGTGCTTCTCTTATGGAATCTTCCTTTGAAGGTGTCCACATTCCCTGTGTGCTTTGATGGTCTCACTGCTGTAACCACCCCGCTCTTTGTCACCACCAAACTCGCTTTGCCCAGGTGACAATGGGAGCAAAGGAGCAGGGGTGATGGCTCTGAAGGGTGTCTGAGGCCAAATGATCCCCTCTCTCACTTGTACCGGACCCTCTGCTGAATAACCCGCAGCGCATTCCCTACCTTCATGTTTCTTATGGGAACTGGGGGAGAACTGGTGGTGATGTGTTACAGGGGCTGCATGGTGATGTGGGAACCTGCAGTACTATGGGAGCAGCGATAGGACAGTGGTAGATGTGCTTCAGCAGCTGGGAACTGCTGCATGCAGAGGGTCATAGAACCTGGGGCGTTGGATCGAAGGCAGAAGCTCTTCCCTGTGAGGGTGCTGAGCGCTGGCACAGGGTGCTCAGAGAAGCTGTGGCTGCCCCATGGCTTGCAGTGTTCAAGGCCAGGTTGGATGAGGCTTGGAGCACTCTGCTCCCGTGGAAGGTGTCCCTGCCCATGCAGGGGGTTGGAATTGGATGATCTTAAGGTCCTTTCCAACCCAAACCATTCCATGTTTTTAAACACTCAGAACATGACAGGAAGACCTGCAGAACCCGTGGCGCGTGCCAAAGCCGTCTGCAGAACCTGTGTGGTCTGTTCTGTGGAAAGGCAGAGGAGGGCAGAGATACCTTTGAGTTTTTCCTCTATAAAGCCACATTTCTGGTCTAGATGGTGTTTTCCTTCCATCCCAGCACAGCTGTGTTTGTGCCATTTGCTCTTAGCCAGAGACATCTATTACATCCAACAGCTTTGGGCAACATTCTGCTATCTCTGAAAACAGACTCGGAGTTGTTCTTGGGGATGGCCACAAGTAGGGTTACTCCAGGAGGATCAGAGCCCATCGACATAAGGGAAGCTGTCCCATCCACCTCCAATCCCATTGGCGAAGTCAAAGGAGTTGGATATAATTGGGCTTTAAAGTAGCAGAATGAGGGAGGTGAAATGAGCATCTCCAGACTTGATACTGAACAGACCTCAGGTCTGTGGCAGGAGGAAGCCTCCAAAGCTGTTGTGCTACTGCCTGAGACAGGCACTTTTCCAGCAGGAGCTGACATGTGTTAATAGAAACGTAGATGGAACCTTCAAATTAATGGAGCTTTTCAGAGGCGTAATTGTGTCCTCTTGATTTTCAGGAGGAGAGGAGAGCTTTATTGCCACATCTGCCACTGCAGAGTCCTCCCCCAACTCTGTGCCCTCCATAGCAGCCTCCAGGAGCTCCTCTGGGTTCTTGGCACCCGCACAATGAGGAAATCGGCCAACAGTTCCATATTAGCAATCAACTTTCCAGGGATGTTGCATGTATTTTCCAGCAAGGGATGGAACAGCATCAGCAACCCTCTTACCTGCCAGGCCAGGGCTGCAGTCCTGCACTAGGAAGGACCAGATGTTGCTTAAAGGGACTCAGTTTGCATTCGGGGGGCAAACACCCAGAGAGGCCTTTCCTTGTAGTCAGACCATGTCCAGGCTCTTGGCCATCATGTATTCTCCATGCTGGAGTGGTCTGGCAAGGCACAGGGATTGCTGCCACCACCAGCATCAGCCATTCCCTCTGACAGCCCCAATGTCACACCAGCAAGTGGGTGCACTGGGCAAAGGGAGGTGGGATGGCAGTGCTGCTCTGTGCACACCTGATGTACTATCAAGTACTTGATGTTCTTGATGGACTATCTGACGTTGGTATTCGTCATCGTGGCTTTATGGCTCCATTCCCTTGGTGAAGCTGAGTTGGGGGCTGCTCCGTGGGGCTGCCACGCATGGAAGGGAAACTGGGACAAAGAGCTTTGAAACAGCCACCTGGACCAGTTGATGTATTGAATTGAGGTGGCATGGTATGTTTGACCACACTGGCGGTACACAGGAATAGGAAATGCTGGGTACCCAGCTGTGACCTTATTGCAGTGGCACTCTCCTCTTGGTATCTATCGTGGTCAGGCACAGCCATACATTGTGTTTGCATCAGGAGGATGATGCCAGTCAAATATGTATTAATTTGGCTTGGTTAATTCATCAGGAAGTTTACTTTAAAAGCAAATAAATCCAGGGAGCAGCTATAATGGCAGGAAATAGGTTTTCTTCCCCCCCAAAACCAGGCAGATGAGGCGATTCCCATCTTGCCTGAGCTGCAGGCATTCAGACTGTACCTGATGGTTATAATATCACCATCAAACTGCGAAATAATGAGGTTTTGTGTGGTGGCCACACACATCCCTCCATCCTTGCTCTCCAAGCCCATTGTGGGGCTATCCATGGCTCTGGAATAGTTATTTCTTCAGCCTGTATCTGGATCTAGCTTTGCTGTTGCTTTGCCATCGTTTAAATGCACTGAAGAATAACATCACTGTGCTCTGTTTTGTGTGGGGCTGTGGAGCCCACCCCGAGCTCTAATGGAAGGTGTTGCCCATGGAAGGGGTTGGAATTGGAGGAGCTTAAGGTGCTTCCCAACCCAAACCATTCCAATGCATCACGACTTGAGGTGCTGCAGCTTGCACCCCCAAGATGGGGATGGGATGGGAGGAGATGGAGGTGGGCACCACGTCCTCTGTGGTGCTGCTGCCACCCTGGGCTGCCAGGCTGTGGCTTCTGCTTGTCCCCAGCAGGCCAGCAGACAGGTAACACTGGGGTTCAGCCTGCTTTAGCCTCTCTCTTTCTCACCCCAACCTTCTCCTCCCTGATCACTGCTCCCCATCCTTTGTCCTTGAACCATTTCTCACCAGGGCGCTCGGTGAGATGAAGAAAAGCATTTGCTCCCTTTCAACCCCCAAGTCCCAGCACAGCTCCAACCTCTTTGTGCCTTTATTTCTGTGCTTGCTTTCATGCTGGGACAGGAGCTTTTCCAGCCAGCCTGGCTTTGGGAATGCCCAGAGCACCGGACATGTGCAGAATGAGCAATGTGCAGCTTTGGGGCTCAGCCTGCAGGACCCTGGGCTGGCTGGGCATGGCTGGAGGACCTGAAGGCAGGCGGAAGAGAGGTTTTGGGGACAGAGCATGACTTTGAAGGGAATACAGCCTTTCCAGGGGTGGATTTCATGTTGGATGCAACCTGAGGCTTCAAGTTTGGAGCAAAACCATTTCCTCCATCTCTTCGTGTCTGTGCTTTAAATCTGGTAAACAGCACGTGTTTGGGTTTGGTCACTTCTTGGGTGAGACCCAGAGCCCATAACTCACATGATGGACACTGCAGCAGAGTCTGCTTCTCCTGGCACAGAGGCAGAGCCGAGCAGTGCCAGCGCATGGGACAGGGAGGACCTGGCTATGAGTCCTGCTGACCTTTCACATCAGTCTCTTTGCTGTGATTTATCCAGACAAAAGAGCTTCATCTCTTTGGAAAACCATGGTGAGATTCCTGGGCATTTCACAGCCCTCAGCATCCTCTGGCCCCTTTACCGGAGGCGAAACCCTGCAACAGGCTCAAGATCGTATTGCTGTGCAATCCTAGGAATGATTTATAGTCCAGGGACTATAGCTCCTGCTCCGATGTAGTAAGAAAAGCCCCCCCTTCCCATTTCCTGAATTCCTTATGGTTAAGACAAGTGAATCTGCATTAGAACCAAAAAGAGCGATAATCTCTGTAGCAGATCAGAAAGGAAACATCCCTGTACATGGAACTGAGCCTCCAACCAAAACGGAGACAAGCAAAGGGGAGAGACCAGACACAGGGACCTGGCTTGAAGCCACGTGTGAAGTCACAGGTACCTGAGATGGGTCTTGGGCAGGAGGAAGGAGCTGCCTGCCAGCTTAGTGGTTTAAACAGCCCCTGGGTCATGGGAGGTGGGTTCCCATCTCCTGTGGAGGGCTGGAAAGCCCCGAGCTCTTGTTGTCCTTGTGCAGATGCCTCCCAACCCCTTCTTCAGAGCCATAGGGCTGGAGCAGGAGGGTTTTAATGCAGTTGGGATTCCTGCAGCGTTGGGGATGCGTGGGGCTGGGCTCATGTAGCTCTGCCTGTGAGCACTGGTCCTTCACCAAACCCAGGGGTTGGGGACATTGCTGGAGGCAGCACCTCTTCCGCTTAGAGCCATAAAATAGAATCACCCAGGCTGGAAAAGACCTTCAAGCTCATCCAGTCCAACCATTCCCAGCACTGCCGAGGCCACCTCTAACCCATGGCACTGAGGGCCACACGGTGTGTGAACACTGCAGGGACGGTGACTGCAGCGCTGTCCTGGGCAGTTCCAATGCTGAGCAGCCATTGGGGCAGGATTTATTCCTCAGCTCCATCTAAACCTCTCCTGGTGCAGTTGAGGCCGTTTCCTTTTGTCCCATCCCTTGTTCCTTGGGAACAGAGCACAGCCCCCTCCTGCCTCCATCCTCCTGCCAGTGATCAATAAGGTCCCTCCTGAGCCTTCTCCATCAGAACCCCACAGGTCCCTCAGCCGTTCCCCATCACACTGTGCTCCAGGCCCTGCACCAGCCCCATTGCCCTCCTCTGTCCCCTCTTCAGCACCTCAATGTCTCTCCTGCAGTGAGGGCTGGCTGGGTCCCGGGATGGCAGCACCCAACCAAGAGGTTGCCCAATCCCTTTTCCTTTCCACACATGCGGTGTGAGCAGCGTCGCTGCGAGGGGAAGAGGACGAGGGCCCTTTTCAAGGTTACGAGCTTCTTATTTTTGGCAGCGTTTCCCTGCCGCTGGAGCTGACCCAGGCTGTGAAGCTGTTGAAGTTTGAGGTCCTTTGTTTGTTTAATTGAAGTGCTGTTTGTTTTTGATCACAGGCATTAGATAGGCGCTTCCTCTGCAGGCAGGAAGCAGTGATTTCCTGTTCGCTCCCCAGCCAACTCTCACTGCGCAGGAAACCTCACTCTGCTGAGTGTTCACTTTTCAGGCACCGCTTTTGGAAGGTCCTTTTGGAGGGGTTTTGTTTTCCCTTGATTTTCCTTCTTGGTTTGTCCCCTCCCCTCTGCAAGTGGCCCTGGTGGTGCTGGGGCTCCATAGGAAGGATGCGTAAGGAGAGCCCTGAACCGACACGCAGTGGACCGAGTGCGCTGAGTGATGCTCATTGCTGGGAATGGCTCTGTTTAGGCTGAAATCATAGAATCATGGAATGGTTTGGGTTGGACCTTAAGATCATCCAGTGCCAACCCCCTGCAATGGGTTGGGATGCTCCACACTGGACCATGTTGCCTAAGGCTCTGTCCAGCCCGGCCTTGATCACTGCGAGCCATGGGGCAGCCACAGCTTCTCTGGGCACCCTGTGCCAGTGCCTCATCACCCTCACAGGGAAGAGCTTCTGCCTTATCTCCAACCTGAGGTTCCCCTGTTCCATTCTGAACCCATCACCCTGTGTCCTATCACTCCAGTCCATGATGAAGATGCCTCTCCAGCATCCCTGTAGCCCCCTTCAGATACTGGGAGCTGTCTCTCCTTGGTTACAACCATGTGTCCAGGCCAGTCCCATGAAGTAGCAGGGATGAGCTTTGAGGAGGTGCTTCACACCTACATAGGTGTTTCTGGGGTGGAAAAGAGACACTTAGGCATTTCTATCATGGAATGGTTTGGGTTGGAAAGGCCCTTAAGATCATTCAGTTCCAACCCCCTGCCGTGGGCAGGGATAGACAGGCACTAGAGTGATTCCTTGGCTGCTCCATGCACGTGGGGATGTTTTTACTCGTTGTGTTTATCGT
The DNA here is from genome assembly GCA_032466535.1 of Forpus xanthops. Classification (NCBI taxonomy): domain Eukaryota; kingdom Metazoa; phylum Chordata; class Aves; order Psittaciformes; family Psittacidae; genus Forpus; species Forpus xanthops. Next base: position 18,971 of record JASSUY010056309.1, read on the forward strand.
GGTAGCAGCTAGGAACTAACCCAGATAGGGCTTCACCACTGTGCACCCCAGCACTGCAGTATCAGATGGCTCCAGCCCTGGGAAGCCCAGACAGGCGGATGGACACGGCAGCATGAGAGCTTTCCAATGTCCCGAGGTTTTCATTCTGTTGGTGTCGTGAAGTGGCTCCCCTGCAGGGAGGGCATTTGTGATGGGAAGAAGAGGCAGCTGCAAGGAACAAAGCAGAGGGAGCAATGGCAGGGGAAGGGGGAGCAGAGCAGCTCAGCCCCCGAGGCGAAGGATGGGAGAGATTAATGCTGCAAATGCCCGTGCATGGGAGTGAGGATGCTCGGGGGTTACACAAGAGCTGCTGCTTGTGGCTGTTGTGCCATGAAGGGATGCAAGAGGGATGGGAGGGAAGGAGAGGGCAGGATGGTCTCTATGCCCTCAGTGCCAGGCTCTGTCCCCCAGCAGTTCAGCCATGCCTTGTGCTTGGGTCTATCCAAACAAAACATTGCCTGGGATGCTCTCCTACAGCCCCCGGGTCCTCCGCAAGCGTGTCCCAACCATCCCAACCTCCCCTCCTGTTCCTGGAGAGCTCTCCATTCCCCAGGCCCCTCCTGATCATTGCCCGTCGGTGACATCATTGCCAGTTGCCATGGAAAAGCCAGGTTGTCCAAAACATGACCCCTTGGCCTCATCCCATGTGTGTCAGGAAATGAAGGGTTTATAGCACATCTCTGCAGTGGAGCAGAAACAGCCCAAGCAGGAACCGCAGCCCCGAGGGCAGGAGCACAACCCACCCTCATCGTAGGCTGCCTGGTGCGTGACTCCCATCTGGAGCCTCGGATGGGGAAATGGGGACCAATTTCTTGAGGTTCCAAGGTTGATTTATGTCTCCTGAGTTGTGTCTGCGCTGCTGAGGGTTCTGCTCGGGTTTGCAGTGACCCAGAGGAGGGGTAATGTGAAGCAGTTCCACCTGGGGAGGAGGCAGAAAGCCCGCATGGAGCTCTGAGCAGAGGCAGAAAGCAGAGGATGGTCTGCAGGGGAGACCTGGAAGAAACTCCAGTGCCTAAAGGTGCTACAAGAAACCCAACAAGGGGCTATGGAAGTAGAGGCAGGCCAAGGGGAATGGCTTTAACTGGCAGAGGGGAGGCTGAGGTGAGCTCTTAGGCAGAAGCTCTTCCCTGTGAGGGTGCTGAGCGCTGGCACAGGGTGCCCAGAGAAGCTGTGGCTGCCCCATGGCTGTTAGTGCTCAAGGCCAGGTTGGATGGGTCCTTTGAAGGGCTGTGATGTGCAGAGAGAAAAGCAAAGGCATTTGAGAGCCTTGGCCACAAAAACTTCCCTAAAGCCATAAAAAACTGCCCCAGAATTGATGATTTCCAAACCCTCACAGACACTGTGGGGGCTTGGGAAGGGAAACATCAGGTGTTGTCCTATGGCAGAGATGGGACGCCGCAGTTAAAGGCTGCCTTTGTTCAGGCAGGAATTGCAACCAGACTCTCTCATCTCTCCCACAGTGTTTGGGAGCGGAGGTGTTTCCCTGAGGATCTTTACCCCTGGATTCTCCAAAGCCAGGCCAGGGAAAGCACGAGGTGTCCTGCTCTGACCACAGAGCCAGGCTGGATCCGCTCCCTTGGTCTGTAGGAGCAAAAAGAGCTCCTGGGAGCACCTTTTCCAGCCCTGGCTTCAGCTCCCCTTCCAATCCCATGGCAGGGTCAGCCCTACATCCTCTCCTGGGCTTGGATGTGCATCACCTCGGGTGCCACAGCTCAGGCTGTGACACGATTTGTCTTCCCCTTGCCGTTCCTGCTCTCACGTTGGCTAGGAGAGGAAAACGCTGTTTCCACATAGGAGCTGAGCATCTGTGGCTGCATGAGCTGCAATGGGAGAGCAAGCTGCTCCCGTGTGAGGTGTCCCAGCCCATGGCAGGGGGTTGGAACTGGGTGAGCTTTAAGGTCTCTTCCAGCCCAAACCGTTCATGCTTCTATGAAAACAGCAGCTCTGGGCAGGTTAAACAGCTCATTCCGTCAGGGGTTGTGCTGGGAAACAAGAAGTTGGAGCCTTTTGGCTTTGCGTACCCCATCCAACACCGCGGTGCTGGTGCTGAGCATGGAAAGTGCCTGCGTGACTTGTTTTGGTCTCACTTTGCTTGACGGTTTGCCAATGCCACAGTCACATTACCCTGGTAAACAAGAGCAGGAGGCAGAACAGGAGCATGGTGCTGACCCCCCGCAGGCTCCCTCCACTTCCAGGGGGTGTTTTGGGGTTAAAAATAGGCTCCAGATTTCAGTTAATGAATGCGGAGGCAGGGAGCTGTTTATCAGGGCCAGGGTTTCCCCTACGACACTGAAATGAGTCAGATAAGAGATGGGCACAACCGTGCACATCCTCCGCTTCACCTATGCCGCTGCTCCACGCATGGGCCATGCCAGGGATCCTTTTCTTATGTGCCACAGGGAGCTGCAGTCTCTACGGATGCTCAGGATGACGCATGTCCCTGCCAGATTTAGATACTTTACAACATCCTCCTTTGAAAACGTTGCTCTGGGGCCTCAAAATTACCCAAATCTCACATTTCAGAGGGGATGGTGCAAGGAACACCCAAATGAACTGAATGTGGAGGAGATGGGCAGCATCCCAACCATCACAGCTTCGTGCTGGCCAGAAAAACCGGCTTGCCCTGTGGGGCCAGGTCCTAAGGACACTTCTTCATGGCTAACACCGCGGGTGCGCGGCAGCGGCTTCCTGTTTGACTCATACCTGACAAGTCTGAGCGACTGAATGGGGCTGTTTACAATTAGAGAACATGGGATTCCCAGAAAGGAGCTCAGCCCAAACATCCTGAAGCGAAATACCCTGGGCTAAAAATAACCCCAGCACCACAGTCACCGAACAAACAGCGCGGCAACACCGGCACCGCGCCGTCACCCGTCCCGTGGTGCTGGGGGGTACCCAGGGCACGGTGTAATATAGGATCATGGCATGGGGTGGGTTGGAAGGGGCCTTAAAGCTCACCCAGCTCCAACCCCCTGCCATCTTCCACCAGAGTAGAGTGCTCCAAGCCCCTGTGTCCAACGTGGCCTCTGTGGGATGGAGCATCCAAACCTCTGTTGAACCCATCCCAGTGTCCCAGCGCCCTTACAGGGAAGAACTTCCTTACATTCAACCTGAAATTCCCCTGTTTCAGTTTGAACCCGTCACCCCTTGTTCTATCACTACAGACTCTGATGCAGGTCCTTCTCCAGCATCCTTTCATCCCACTTCAGACACTGAAAGGCTGCTATGAGGGATTATGCAGCCAATATGGGGCTACAAAGGGTGGTGGCTGCTGCTTGCTGAGTTTCCTCTTTGTTTCTGTTTCATTTAATGTGAGGGAGGAGTAAAATAAGGGTTAAAAGAGAAATAAACCAAGTTGCAGCCAGAAATGGCTGTTGGAAATCAGTTTATCCACTGGTGGGCTGGGGAAGGCCATGGAGGATGGGAAGTGAAGCAGGTAGAGCCTCTATAAAGCATCAACAAAGTGGTTGTTGGGAGCTGATTGCACTTGAAAAAGAGTGAACAGGGCTCACTCATCCCTTAGGCAATATTCCAGGATCTGAGTTGGATCTCAGGCAGGGGAAGGTGCTGAAGTCCTTGGTCCTGAGAGCAGGGCTCAGGAAGTGGGGCCATGATGGTGTAGAGACAAACCGCGTCTTGAGCCCCAACACGAGGCAGGGAGCTGCTGGCTTTGCACCTCCTCAGTGCTCCCCAGCTTGAGGAATGACAAAAAGATGGATGAGTGCAAAAGGGCACAGGAAAGAGGATAAAGACTCGGCTCAAGAGCCCTATGGTCCATCCAAGCTCTTTCTAACACAGATGTCAGAAGGCAGGGGCTCCCGTTACAAGGTGCTTGTGCAATAGGTTGCTATGAGAGGAAGTTTCTCCTTAACCCCAGGCAGTTGGTGGTTGATTTATGTCCTACAGCTTTAGGTTTTATAAGTTGCAAGGGTGTTGCAAAAGACAATTGGACCCTGTATTTCTAAACCCCTTTTTCTGCTGGGAAGCATCTGCCCTTTTACTTGTCTCTCGCATGCCTGATGCCTTGATGGTGTAAAGGGAAGGAAAAGGATGCGGCTCAGGTTATCATGAGATTCAGTCCCCACGTTTTCACAGAGCATTGTTGGATTTGGGTCTTACAAAGCTTTACCTGGCTACTTCTTGCTATTCCCCCTCCAAAGTAACAGAGGTTCTGTTGCCACGAGTGCCCTCAATTTCTCCTGCTTTCTTCATGTACAGTTATAGTTGGTGGGTTTTGCTGTTCAGCAATAAATATCGCAGTAGCAGGAGTGGGGATGCGGATGGCGGACTGCTGTGGACAATTCTGTACCAAGTTCCTTAGTTCAAGCACTGGATTTAATGGCCCTGGGACCACTTCCAGACGTGAGGTCCTTCCTCGGTAAGAGCTATTGCTTACTGGGAGTCAATTCATTTCGTGGCAGGGGAGACAGAGAAGTCTTCTGCCCCATGCAAACTGCACTTGGGTTCTCTCCTGATTTGCCATTTGCCTTTCACCTAAACTGAAAGTCATTTAGCCTGAAAGCACACATTAGCAGTTTGTGAACAGAAGGGCAATTACAGGGAGAAAACTAATTTCCACCAGCGTAGGGGGGGATAGAGACTTCCACATTGGCTGAGCTGCGGTGTCCTTCCCAGTAGAGGAACCGGGCCAGGTTCTCTGCCTCCAGCTATTCTGAATGATGCTCATTTGTGAACCTGTCCTCTTGTTGTTGGCCTCCTTCTTAGAGCCACCCGTGTCCAAAGCTTCATTTGCTCAGGGGAAGACCAGGCTCCATCTGCTCTCAACCAGTGCAGAACCTGAGCTCTGCTCATGAGGGATGGCTGCAGAAACAACCAGTAAATACTGCGCTGGGGGGACAGGCTGCCAGCACAGCGAGGATCATATTGGTGCTCTGAGATGCTGGATGGAGGGTTGGGGCAATTCCCGCTTTGTTAGCGCCTCCCCCAGTGCCCTTCAGCAAGCCCGTTACACTTGGGCATCTTTTTGCCCTTCTTGCAGAAGTGAATCCATTCTCTAGCCTCTGTCTCAATTGGGACCATCCCTCCATTCACGTAGATGCTGCTTCCATGTGGAAATCTGAGCTTTAGGCTGTAAATTCCTGAAGGAAGGAATATTTCCCCCCTTTCCTGTGTAGCTCCAAAGCTGCTCCCATTTCAGTCTCCCCACACCACCCAGACACAAACCCAGGGCATCTCACTGCATCCATTCCTGGGTTCTCCATTGTCCGGGTATCCCCAGGTGACCAGTGATGCCAGTGGGAGCATTCATGGAAACAAGCCATTCTCTGCCACAGATCCAAGTGTTCGCAAGGGGTTGGTGGAGGCCCAAGAGCTTGTGGTGGCTTCATTTTGTTTTGAAACCCGTTGGCCCCCAGCTGGGTGTGAGAGGAGAATGAAAGGATGCGCGATAAACCCACTTGTGCGAGAGCAGCGCCGCATCAGAGGTTGTCATTCTGAAACCAAGCATGGAAACTGCAGTGAGAAGAGAGCTGGAGAGCAGGGCTCAGGCTCCTCACCACACACGGTGCAGACCACACTAAAGAGCTGCTCTGCCTCACGTGCATTGGGGCAAAAGAGAGACACGAACCTAAAGGGTAGCATCAGCTGTGACCGGGCAGATGAGCACTGACAACAAAGGTACCCTCATCCTCTCCGGGCTCCCCTCGACCCATCGTTTGTGCTTTGATGGGCTTTCTTTATCCTCTGCTCTTTGCTGAACATCTCTTGGTACGCTGCTGTGATTGCGGATGGCTTTAGGCATTCCCTGCTTGGGAGGGTGAGGAGATGCAGAGATGGACGGGAGGGAATCTACGGAGAAGAGGAGGCTCGAGCTGGTTGCCAATGCTTGTGTTTGCATCTTGTTTACAGCTGCTGAGGGAGCTGCCATCCTGCTCAAGAGCCCGGGTAGGGTTTATCAGGAAGCACACTCGGGTTCTGTGTTTGTAGCTCTGGCAAGTTGTGACCCAGATCCTCCCCTGCCCAGGGGCACGCAGGGGATGAGGGATGCGAGTCCAGCTGACCTGGTTTTGTGTGCTATTCCTGACTGCTCCTGCCTGGATAGCCCTTGGTCAGCATCTCCATCCTCTCCACTGGTACCAGCCCCTTGTGTTTTGAGTGGCTGAGAGAGGCTTTAATGGATGAGCTGTAACAAAGGGCTCAATACAGAGGCTCTCATCAGCCAGGAAGGGAATGGCTGGCAGGGCAGGCAGTTCTCGCTCATGTTCACTATCGGTTCCTCAGCAGTTCCCCAGTGCCAACCTCCTGCTGGGTGAGGAAGGCATGGAGTTAGGTGTAGCATGGTAGAAAGCGGCACTGGCTCCTGTGGGATGCCAGAGCTCTCCAGCTTCCAGGGTGGGTGCTCACTTGCAGGTTTACACCTTCAGAGCATGAAGATCTCATTGGTGCTCCTCAAGACCCTCCCGTGTGGGCTGTGGTGTGGGCACTGTTGCTGTGTGACCCACAGCATGGACATGAGCTCACCTGAGGCTCCAGCTCCATATACAACAGCTACATCATCCACTTACAGTACACGAAGGACTTTCCTCCCTACACCCATATTCACCTTGCAGCACCCTGGCCTGGACCAAGTGACTGCGGCCAGGACATGGGGAGCATCTTTCCAATTTTTCCATCCCAAGACAGGTACCACAGCTCTCCTCTTGCGTCCCCTTGGCACTTCCTTGCTCTCTTTCTGTGAACACGTTGGGAAATTGCATCAAGACGTGACACCACATCTGGGAGAGGAGAAGCTGTGATGGAGGAATCGCTTGTGTTTTGCCTGGCCTCAAAAGTGCTGAGACCACTGAATTTCCAGCTAAACCCAACTGCTTTTGGTTCTCTGGGCTATAGAGGAAACTGAGCACATGCTCAGGGTGCCCTAAATGGTACAAACAGCAAAAACGGATGCTTTAAAAGTATAGGGACCTTAAAGTCAAATCTCATCATCTGTAGGCATCTGAAGTGACTTTGGATGCTTGATCTTGGCAGCACAACCGTGTTTCAAGCACTTCATCTCCTGGCTTTGAAGGGGATAGTGAAAGGAGAGGGAGAGGACACAGATCTAAGGAAAATTGCGCCCAGCACGTGATGGGATGCTGTTGAAAGCGGGGAGGAAAGGGGGGGAACTTCATAGACCTCATGCAGCAGGAAGGGTTTTGATCCCAGGGTTCCTACAACCACTTCAAGGCCAAGAAAGTACCTTCAGGGCTGTTTCTACAGCTGGAGTAGGGAAGACATCACCTGATAACAGCCAACAAGTAGTGCAGATGAGGGGCAATCACAGCCGGTAGCAAGGGGAAGGAGGTAGATGTGGCAGCCTCATTCCTCTCACCCACTCCTTCCTCTGGTGCTAAAGCTTCATCAGTGATGAGCTCTGGCTTGGGGCTGCCTTTGTTCCCTGCCTATGGCAATGAGGCCAAATGCTGCTTTGGAGGAGAAAGGGAAGGAACTGAGTGAGAAAAGCAGCTAGAGATGCTTAGATGTGCTAAGGATGCTCCGGGGTAACTGAAGGCTTCCAGGAAAGGTGCAGGGAACAAAATGAGCAAAACATTAAAGATCCTTTTGTGTTAGAGGTGATGAGCTTCATTTACCAGCTGATACCTGAGTGTTGGTACAAGCCCTTGGGTAGCAGTGCAGACACAGTGAGACGCATCTTGTTGTCAAGAGGTTCGGGGGATCCTTTTTAACCAAAGCAGGATGATTCCCAACCTATTGCTTTGAGCGTGAAGGATGAGTAATAGCAGTCAGGTGGATGGTGAGGCTCCAGCCGCTCAATGGAAGCCTTAAACAACATCAAGTACCGTGCTCCTAGCTCACATGAGGGCAGCATCCATGTAATGGGGTGACTGTGCTGAAGGGTTGCTCATGAAACCTCAAACTTGATGGTTCCTATTGGAAATGTTCATATCCATCACGGACAATTGCAGCAGAGAAGGCTGGGGGAGAAAATTCAGGCTGAGGTGGAAATGGGCGCGTGCATGGGGAGGATTTTCTGCTCCTGGTTTTTGGGATGGCTCTTTGGGAAAGGAAAAGAATCCTTCAGCTCTCAGCAAGAGGAGGTGGAGGGGAAACAGACCCTGACTCAAAGCTTTATTTGCCTCGCTGCGTTCATCTGAGGCACTTCATGCTCTGTGCCCTGGCCTGTCAGCTCTGCTTCCCAACGAGCTGCAAGAGCTGTGTCCACTTGGTGGCACTGCGAAAGCCTCGGGTCCTGCAGGTGAGGCATCCATCGTCAGAGCAGGTTACACTACAGTGACTGGTGGCAGTCCCAGTAGTGATGCTTTGGGTACCTGCAGCCCGGATCTTCACCACGGAGGAGCAGTGAGCATGGATTGAAATAAGAAAGGCTCTGGCTGGATATGGGGAGGATCTCTTCCTTATGAGGGCAAACAAGCACTGGAATAGCTTATGCAGGCTCCATCCTTGAGCCTTTCAAGGCCAAAGCCCCAAGCAACCCACTCTGATCCCATTGCTTTCCATGCTCCAAGCAGGAGATTGGAATAGAGACCTCCAGAAGCCCCTTCCCACTGTGATCCTCCTCCCAGCCACCTCCTTGACCATCAGGGTGTCCAGCTCCTGCCTTTCCCCATCCCTCTCAATGAGCTCTGAGCATGACACAATCCATTCCATGTCACCAGTTCATGCTGCTGATGGGTTGGCCAAGGAATCAGCACCACGGAGCTCATCACTTGCTGGATGGAAATATTTCCTAGCACATTGTTCCCGATGTGTTTTCTGAGCCTTTTTGGGGGGCAGGAACCCACCTCCCCCTCCAGACCCACACATCTGTGGCACGGCTGCTTGGCTAAGGCTGGAGATGGAGCATTCAGGAAGGTGACAATGAGGTTGCTGTCATGACACACGGGTCCTCCCTCTCTAGCACAACCCAGCCTCCTGGTGTTCATGTGCTGGGGCTGGGGTGCTCGTGTGAGCTCTGCATCCTTATTCATAGTGAGCAGGTATTGAATCGTTCCTTGCCCCTGGCTGGGTTCTGTCACCCTTTAGATGCTCCTTAGTCTTCACTGAAGTCTGTGTATGCCCATTCAGGTCTTGCTCTGCTGTTGGATGAGAAACGTCCTTCTGCACTGAGAAATATTGCCCTTGCAAATACCTCTGATGATGGTTCATCCATCCCATAACCTTCCCCCAGCTGCACACAATGCTTTCAGCCTCTCATTGCAGCGCAGGACTCTGAATCTTCACTGACATGCTCCGATGGTTTACCACCCTTCTTCAGAGCTGGGGCCTATCCTTGTGCCTTCAGAGGGGTGTTAGGTTTTGGAGGAGCCAAGCACATAGATCTGACAGTGAGCCTTTCCTGAAGGCATGAATTCATCTCACCTTTAGGTGCCTTCACCTGAGCATCCCTTTAAAGTCAATGGTAGGAGAAAACTGCTTTTGTGGGGCATGAGTCATCTGAGCTATTTTGGAGCTGCTCTGCCCATGGATTTCACACGTGGGTTGTCGCTTGTGTGCGCATGGAAAGTCACCCTCTGAGGTCCGTTTGGTTGTTTTCTATCCACCACCCTATGGCAAGCTGCTGCCTCCAGATCAATGTTTCCAGCTTGATAAGAAAATCTCAACTGCCTGGCCCAGGTTAACAAACTGCTGCTTCTCTTTCAGCAGCTGCTGCCAAGTTTAGGTTGAACTTGGCTGCTTCCTGTGCTCAGACGGCCTCTGAAGAGCTTTAAGATGAGACACAACTGTTTTTGCTGCGACCTGATGTGCTTTATACCCCTAAAAGAGCTGGGGAGGAGAAGCCACTGCAGTGCCCCATGAGCCACCCAGAGCCCTGTTTGCTGGGGAACCCTCTGGTCCCATTTAGGTCCCGAGCATGGGTTGGTGGCCAAGGAGGTTGGGGGGTTCCAGCTGCTGATGCCAATGATCCCAATCATTCTCCTGGTGTTTAGGAAAACTCAGATTTGTCGGCTATTATTTCTTTATCTGCATACAAACCCTCTGGGCATTTTAAGGGGAAATCAACAGTTTCCAGGCACTCAGGGGGTGACATTTGCAAACTGCTATAATGTTCTACAGCCTTTCTGTGTGAAACTGCTCCACCTGAGTTCCTCTAATGAAAAAGACAAGGAGGAGCTGTTAACAGTTGTAGGCATGCCACGGGGCTTTCATGTGTTTGCCGTAGCAGAGCTGCTTTAAAGATGTATGTAAAAGGCTGAAATCCATAGAGCTGAGAGCACAGAATCATAATGTTTATAGAATCATAGAAAGGTTTGGGTTGGAAAGGACCTTAAGCTCATCCAGTTCCACCCCTTGCTATGGGAGGGACACCTCTCACTGGAGCAGCTTGCTCCAAGTCCCTGTGTCCAACCTGGCCTTAAACACTGCAGGGATGGGGCAGCCACAGCTTCTCCGGGCACCCTGTGCCAGCGCTCAGCACCCTCACAGGGAACAGCTTCTGCCTTATCTCCAACCTGAGCTTCCCCTGTTCCACTCTGAACCCATCACCCCTCATCCCATGGCTCCAGGTCCCTCCCCAGCATCCTTGGAGCCCCCTTCAGACCCTGGAAGCTGCTCTGAGCTCCCCACACACCTCCTCTCCTCCAGGCTGAGCAGCGCCAATGCTCTCAGCCTGTGAGGAACCCATCCGCTGCTCTCAGCGCCTCCAGACCCCACTGCAAAGGCCCAAAACCGGCGGAGGGGAGGACAAAGCCGCGGAGTCGGGAGAGGGCGCGCAGCGCCGTCGGAGGCCGTTTCCGAAGGCGAATTGCGCGGCGCTGCCCCTGCCCCTTCCCCTGCCCATTGTTGTGGCTTTACAATCACATTTTCCTGTTTTTCAAGCCAGTGTTTTTCTCTCCCCTGGGGCCGTCCGAAAGCGCTGCAGAGGAAAGCGGCTGCGGAGCTGGAGCGAGCCGCAGCCCTCCGCTTGCTTTGCGCAATGCAAAGGAAGGGGGAAACCAGGCTGAAGTGTGATTGAGTTTCATCAGGAGGACATGGAGCTGCGGGAGCGAGGCCAGGGGAGGCCATGAGGATGAGCAGGGGATGGAGCAGCTCCCATAGGAGCCATGCTGGGAACGTTGGGGCTGGGGAGGAGAAGGTGCGTGGGGAGCTCAGAGCAGCTTCCAGGGTCTGAAGGAGGCTCCAAGGATGCTGGGGAGGGACCTGGAGCCATGGGATGAGGGGTGATGGGTTCAGAGTGGAACAGGAGCAGTTCAGGCTGGAGATAAGGAAGAAGAGAGCACTGGGACACTGGGATGAGCTCAATGGAGAAGGGTTGGATGCACCATTCATGGCCAGGTTGGATGGGGCTTGGAGCAAGCTGCTCCAGTGGAAGGTGTCCCTGCCCGTGGCAGGGGGTTGGAACTGGATGAGCTTTAAGGTCCTTTCCAACCCAAACCATTCTGTGGCTCTATAAACGCTGTTGTGTTTTCGAGCCCTCGTTTCCTCTTCCCCGTGTTGCGGTTTCGCGCTCGGCAGCAGGAGGGTGAAGGTATTTTTGTCTTTCTGATTCAAGAGGGCCCTATTTAAAACTGAACCCTCAGGCTGCCAAGTTCATTGTTCAGTTAAGAACACAGGCAGAGGATGGGGCTCGTGGGGAAATGGGTTGGCTGGTGGCTGCCCCTTGAGGGCTTCTGCTGGGAGGTCCCTGGGGCTCCTCAGATCCCAAGTCCCAGCTGAATCCATAGGGTGGACCCACCACAGTGCAAGAGAAGGGCTGGTGAAGGAGAAAGCCATGTTCATGATAGGAGTTCCTGTATGCAGTGTGTCCGCACGCTCGTATTTAAATATGAAGAGTTTTACATGTAGCGGATGAAAGTCAAGAAGTTGACATGCTGAGCTCATCCAGTGGGATGCAACTGGAGCCAGAGCTGCACCAGGAGTGCCTTAACGCTTGCCCAGCATGGCCTGGACCTGCTCTAAGCCCTCTTCCTTCACTTATACAGCTTAGACCCTGAGAGAGGAAACACAAACACTTTAGTGCCCAGGATCCATCCCAAACCCCAATTGATCCCATTGCTCTGTGCCTGGTTTCCCAAAGCATCACTCAGATGCCTCCTTCCCAAACCCAGCTGAGTGTTTCCCAATGCAGGGTGGGAATTGCTGCTCCCATGTCACACACCAGCAAATAAAACAAGGCATCAAGGACTCTTGTACCTGAGTCAGCAGCTCGCCCACCTCCTTGTTGGGATGGCCTCAAACCTTCCCAAGCATCCCAAATTCTATCCCAGCAGAGAAGGGTTCCCCAGTGCCACCAGCACCATGCAGGGCTCCCCAGTGCCACCAGCACCATGCAGGGTTCCTCAGTGTCACCAGCACCATGCAGGGTTCCTCAGTGTCACCAGCACCATGCAGGGTTCTCCAGTGCCACCAGCACCATGCAGGGTTCCTCAGTGTCACCAGCACCATGCAGGGTTCCTCAGTGTCGCCAGCACCATGCAGGGTTCCTCAGTGTCACCAGCACCATGCAGGGTTCCTCAGTGCCACCAGCACCATGCGGGGTTCTCCAGTGTCACCAGCACCATGAGGCTGGAATGTGGTTTTACATGGGATCTGAGGAGATGGAGCAGGTTTCTGTGCCTATCACATCTCCAAACCTGCCAGCGCTGGGATGTGCTGCTGTGGGTGCTGTGTTCCCTGTGACAGCTTCATCTCCCACAGTGGGGTAGCAACATCCCTGCCTCGGTGTGTAGGTGGAAGATAGGAGCATGCTTGGAGCAGATGCTGTCTGCTGGAGCATTAGCAGATTTGCAGCTACTGAGTGAAAGCAAACTGATTTTCAGCATCTTCTAATGAGGCTAAAGCATTGTACTGCAGTCCAGAGAGCCAAACTGCACCTGAGACAAGCAGAGCCTCATTTCCTCTGGAAAGCATTCTTTCACCTCTTTTGTGAGGCCTATAAGTGAAGGGATCTGATGGGAGGAAAGCTTTGTTGTTGTAGGACAGGCAGGCAGAGGAGTGTGTTGATGGAGGGAGGAGGACATGATCAGCACAAAGACAAGGCAGAGGGTGTTGGGCTGTCCCTGAGGCCGTGGTTCCATCTACAGCTCTGTGCACATCCCTCTTCTACTCACACAGCCCCTGTTTTACACCCTACAGAGCCATAGGGATGCGATCAGTCCCAAGGAGGGGATGCTGGCTGCTGCTCCCTGATTTTCCCATGTCCTTCCCTGTGGCTAGCGGGATCCCCGTGCTTGAAGAGTCCTCATGGTGCCAGAGATCTCAAGCAGTGTTGTGTTCCCAGGGCTCGGGTTCGAACAGCCCCATCATGCCAGGAGAAAGCTGGCTGGTGCCCAGATTCCCAGCGTGGCTCCATAAAGCAGGGCGGGCCGGGAGCAGAGCACATCAGAGGACGCTTCCTCCGGGAGCATCACTTGTGGCTGACCGAACCCATGTCACTCCTCACCTTCCACCTCCTACGGGGCCTCTTCCTCGTCCCGACGTTCCCACTTGCAGCAGGCATGGGAAGAGGAATGCCATGGTCCTGAGCGAGGTGGTGGCTGGGGGTCTCTGAGGTGGTCCTGGATGGGGCCAGAGGCTGGGATGCTGCTGAGAGCAGGGCTCCCGATGCCTCCCTGTACACAGGTCTTCCTGGGGCATATGCCCAGCCTTGTGGCTGCTGCCATTTGGGAGGCCAGGAGTGCACCCACAGCCCTGGAGACATTCCCAGCCTTATCCTTACACTTTCCATCTCTCTGCCTTGCTTTGGGAGCATGGTGGGACGGGTGGGAGTTAGGAAAGCCTGCCTGGCTGTTCATCAGACAGGGAACCACCACCATTGTCCACCCTCCTTCCCCATCCCAGGCAGACCAAGAGCATCTCCTGGCTCTCCACACTTAGCATGGGGCTTTGCCCCTGCAGGGCTGCTGCAGGATGACTCCCTATGCACCATGAGTGACTGCTGTGGAGCTTGGCTGAGCCTGAGCATCCCTCAGTGTCTTTGTCTCCTCCACCAACACTCCGAGGGCTGCACAGTGGGAGGGGGTAAAGCACATTCATCTCCATCGGTCAAAATAGCACTTCTTCTGCACACATCCCCTCCCTGGGCACAGCAGGGCCCCAGCGCTACTGGCACTGGTCTGGATGGGAGGAGAGCTCCAGAAAGGGAAGCTGTGCCTAAAAATACTGCCTGGCCCTCCAAAATAGCCTTGGGTGGATGATCTCGATCGACCCAAGGCTGCGGCTGCTTTGATTCCTCAGTAACTTCAGGCTGAGTTTGGCCAACTGCATGGGGAAAGGTCTCAGTGGGATCTTTCTGCTCTTGGAAGTGGGTTTTGCTCTTGGTATGCAGGTAATTGGGGTGGTAAGAGGAGGAATGCCCCATCCCTGGCAGTATTCAAGGCCAGGTTGGATGGGGCTTCTAGTAACGTGCTCTAGTGGAAGGTGTCCATGCCCATGGAGGTGGATGAGCTTTAAGGTCCTTCACAACCCAAACCAGGGCAGCCTGTTTGGGCCTCACCACTCAGTTGGGATCAATGAGGTTTGGAGAGTTTGGAAGTGAAAGGGAAGGAAAGGTTGATCCAGAAGAAAACTGGCATAAAAAAAAGGGGATGAGAAAGCCCCAAAGGTGAGATGCACCATGGACGGCTGCAGTTTGATCCCCAAAATAACCACTTGGTAACTGGAGCTTATGAGTGCATGCCAGCCCATGTAGACACGTGTGTGCTTCACATGTAACTTCCCATGTTCTGTCCTGGTATAGTAAGAACAAGCCCAATAGCTCAGTAAAACCACAGCCCTCCCGTGTTTCAATGTTCAGCTCACTGCGTATGCATGGATGGAGCTCTGGAGATGCAGCTGAGCATTGGCTCTTCCAGGACTCCTCACTCTTGGGATGAGGTTTTCCTTCTGGAGTGGTTTCTTTGGAAAAGAGAAGTGTCATTCAGTGGGCAGAGAATCCTCTGTGCTCTGGATTCCCTGGCAAAACAGCAATTCTCTTGCAGAGGACCTGAGGGCAAAGAGCCGCTGTCACAGGCTGGACACCCTGTGGTCAGCAAGGAAACCTTGGGTGGTAGCATTATGCCTTTGAATGGTATTTGAAGCCCCTGAGCACCACTTCCTTGGGGCCGAATTTGGCTCATTCTCTTCCTTTGAGGTGTTATATCCGCTGTGGGGATGCTCCTGTCTGGGGGATGCTCCCACTGTCCTGCCCTCATCTCATCCCCTTCTCAACCCACTGTGTCCGGCTGCATCCTGGCCCTGGTACCCCCTGGTACCCAAGGATGAGCTGCTGCAGCAGGGTGATGGGAGAACCCCGGGAGCAGGGAGAGCTGCTGGGAAACACAGCAGAAAGGTGTGTCCTAAGCCTGCAATTTCATACAATTGAGTTTCACTCGGGGCTATGCGGAAGTGTCTGCAATTAGGTGTGCAAAGCTCTCCTGGAGTTCGGGCTTCCTGCAGTGCGTTTGCTGCCCTTCTCTCAGCAGTCCTGTGGCTTGGATGCTCACCCAACATTGGGAGGGACACTCAGGGTCCTGATTGGCTTCTAGTGACAAGGATTTGAGCCATGGTCCCACTGCCTTGGGTCTTCGTAAGCACACAGAGGAATGAGCAGCTCATATTCCCCCCCTGTTGAAGCAGCTCTGCTCTATATAACATCGCATTTATTTGGTATGAGATGATGTGGCTCCCTCCTCCTGGAGATGAGGGTGCTCCTGGGTGCTGCCATGGGTGATTGCACTGGGTTTGTGCCTCATTCCAAGCTCCTTTCCCAGGGTGGCTCTCAATGGGATGCAGAGATGGGGGTACCAAAGCCTGGCTGGAGTGCCACAAACCAGGGATGCTGCCTGCTGGATGTCTGAAAGGTGACCTAAATATTCATGTGGGGTTTGGAGCACCTGAATAGGAATGTTTGGAACAACTTCAGTTAAAGAGCTGCTCTGCTGCTTCAATTTAAAGCAGGCTGTGATCCACATAATATTCTGGATTAATAGGATTTCATTTGCAAAGGGAATACACTGAAGCCTAATATAAATAGCAGTGGAAAAGGCTGGAGAGCTCTGTGGCTCCTTCCTGCTTGCACATCCCATATCTACATGGAGCCATCCTTCTTACCAGCTGGATGCATCAAATCCAAATGATGTGGCCACTTGAAAGGACATGTCATTGCTGAGTCCCAAGGAAAGGGATAGGAAACAGCATCAATGTGCCAAAGAGAGCCCCATGTTTCCATCATTGCACTGCTGCAGCGCTCCAACTGCAGCCTTTGGGTTTCAGCTTTCGGAAGTGAATCAGTGGGGGAAGAGAGTGTTCCAAAACTTAATGAAGTGAATAAACGTGGGCTCAGGGTCCTGCCTCGAGAGATTTTAAATGGGCAGATCCTGGTTTTGCCTCTTGAAATGTGCCTATGGATTACGTTGGATTCTCTCTGGCAAAGAGCAGCGTTGAGGAGCAGCAGTGCTTCTTACTGAAGAGCTCTTGCTATAAGAGGAGCTGTGTGTAACCAACCTGAGCCTTACATTTACTGTACCTGGGATTTATCAGCTGCAGGGAAGCTCCCTGGGGCTCCCTGGTCTCAGCAGGATGGGTTTGATAGATCCAAACACAGAGGAGGATGAATTCAAGCGCTTTACTATGGGACTTTGTATGGTGTTAAAGAGGATTGTTCAAATAGAACTGAAACAGCCTCCATCTGAAGCGAACATGAAACCCAAGGATGGCACCAAAGACACAGCTCAGACAGAGCATCCCTCCAAAGGCAGCAGCCTCAGCACTCAAACCTGTGCACGCTTTAAGGCATTTTGGTGCTGGGGTTTACATCCCACTGAGCCATCACCGAGGCTCTGCCCCACTGCTCCTTGTGGTACAGAGGATGCGTTCCTGCTGGCCCCGCACCAGCTTGCTGCACTGCCTCCCCATGCATGTGTGTGCATGGATGGCCGTGGCAACACGGTGCCCTGACACCGTGGAGCGTCCCAGTGCTCGGGGAGCAGCAGCGCCAGGATCTGATGCCAGGCTGGATCCATGGGAATTGCATGCACAGGTGATGCTTTTCCAGCCCACGTGTGCAGTGGGATGAGCCGAGGGGATCTGTGCATCCATGGTGGGCTGCAGAGTACGGCTTGGGGAGCCCCAGTTGGGCTCCAATGGGTGAATCCCGGTTCTGAGCAAGGGTGCAGGGTCCGGGTTTAGGATCCCTGGGGCAGCATCCCGAGTGCAGGATCCTGGGTACAGCATCCCGAGTGTAGGATCCCAGGGGCAGCATCCCGAGTGCAGGATCCTGGGTACAGGATCCCGAGTGCAGGATCCTGGGTACAGGATCCCGAGTGTAGGATCCCAGGGGCAGCTTCCCGGGTGCAGGGTCCCGGGTACGGGATCCCGGGGGCAGGATCTCGGGGGCAGGATCCTGAGTGCAGAATCCCGAGTACAGCATCCCGGGTACAGGATCCCGGGTGGAGGATCCTGGGTACAGCATCGCAGGTGGAGGATCCCGGGTGAAGGATCCCGGGTACAGCATCCCGGGTGGAGGATCCCGGGTACAGCATCCCGGGTACAGGATCCTGAGTGCAGGATCCCGGGGGCAGGATCTCGGGTGGAGGATCCCGGGAACGGGATCCCAGGTTGTGGATCCCGGGTGGAGGATCCTGGGTACAGCATCACGGGTGGAGGATCCCAGGTACAGGATCCCTAGTGCGGGATCCCGGGTACAGAATCCCGGGTGGAGGATCCCAGGTAGAGGATCCCTAGTGTGGGATCCGAGGTACAGGATCCCAGGTACCTGATCCCAGGTACAGGATCCCAGGTACAGGATCCCGGGTACAGGATCCCGGGTGCAGGATCCCAGGTACAGGATCCCTAGTGTGGGATCCGAGGTACAGGATCCCGGGTACAGGATCCCGGGTGCAGGATCCCAGGTACAGGATCCCAGGTACAGGATCCCTAGTGTGGGATCCGAGGTACAGGATCCCAGGTACAGGATCCCGGGTGCAGGATCCCAGGTACCGGATCCCAGGTACAGGATCCCAGGTGCAGGATCCCAGGTACAGGATCCCGGGTGCAGGATCCCAGGTACCGGATCCCAGGTGCAGGATCCCAGGTACAGGATCCCAGGTACCGGATCCCAGGTACAGGATCCCGGGTGCAGGATCCCAGGTACCGGATCCCAGGTGCAGGATCCCGGGTGCAGGATCCCAGGTACAGGATCCCTAGTGTGGGATCCGAGGTACAGGATCCCGGGTACAGGATC